>VYZP01053243.1:0-138052 GCA_013400635.1 Hypocryptadius cinnamomeus
TGTTTTACAGACTTCTGATTGCTCTTGTTGTTTCCCAAATATCCATGTCTTCCTGGCAGCAGGATAGCAGCAGTCAGTCACAGTATACCTGTGGCTTTGCAAATACTAAATAGAAGAGAAAGGTGATTTCACTGTGCAGCCTGTCCCTTCTGCACTCTACTCTGCTGCTTGTCTGTTGTCCTGTGTTGGACCTGCAAGGTTTTGTACCCCGCAGACAATGCTGAAGAACAGTCCTTACTTGTCTGGCCTGTGAAAAAAAATTTTTCTCCTTATTTTCACTGAAATTCATCTGTTTTGCTTGGGTTTTTTTCCCCCCCACCATTCCTCTGGTCTTACTTATCATTTTGGTCTTAAAGTTTCACTCTTTAACATGCACATGCTTCTTGTAGTTTAATGTTTGCATTGGTAATAAACTTTTCTATTGCCCAAATCATTAATAAAATATTGGAGAGAAGCAAATCCAGGACAGACTCTTGCAGAACATCCATTGCTTTTTGACAATGAATGTTAATATCTTGTTCCTGAGTTCAGTTACCAGATCCCTCTTGGATTAATCTAACAATCTTTTCATCAACACCATGTTCCTTACTTTGCTTATGAGAATGTCAGGTACAAGTATTGCTCTTCTCCAGTCTCCAGTGCCTGTCACCTTTACATGAAATAAAATTAAATTAATTTTATACTGTTTCCTCTTGACAAAGCCAGATTGCTTACAGTTCCTCCCAATAACTTCCAGATGGTGACAGATTCAGACACAGGAGATCTCTAGGACTGGAGGTTTGACCAGACCAGTGTACAATTTTATTATCTCCTGGTTTTTTGAGTTTTCTTTCCCCACCCTGTTCTTTCAAGTTTAGTACTAATTCGGTCTTCAAGAGTGTTTTGCTATCCTGCCTGTTTTCCAGGAAGTCTCAAAAAAACCCCACCAAAACCAAACCCAGAACATCAAAAAACTGTAGTGGCTGGAATTTTATCTTAAGCCTATATAATTCCCATGTCCTAGCGTGAACTGCATGGAGTTACTGTTGTTGTTAGCACCCATTTTAGTACCCTTGGAGCTGTTCTGGGCAGCAGTTCTTTTATGTTTTCTTCTGTTCTGCTGTGTGAAGTATTGATTATTTAAAGTTTAGGTTTGTTAAACATTTTAGTCAGAGTTTATCTTTAAAAGGGGAACAGTGCCTTTATCCCTGAACAGAATTTCCCTGCAACATTCCTCCTTCTCAGCCCCTCCATAAACTGATGTAAAATAAAACAAATCACAGGAGCAGAAATTTTAAAAATTCTAAAAAATTGAAAAAGAGTAATATTTAGTTTTTATGTTGGTTTGCCTCCAGTCATCTGGGTTTGCCTAATTTAGGGGGAAAAAGGAAAAGCCAAGAGGGCTGTGAGGGGAGAGAGGCAAATGAGCAAGGTTCAGTGCTGGCTGCTATTTGTCTTTGCTTAGAGTGTATGGATATGCAAGTCCAAAGCTATTTACTACTAACCACAGATTCAGGGAAGCATTCAGGGCTGTTTTCTGAAGAAGAGCAATTTCAGAGTTAAAGCAATAAATTCTTCCCATCTCCAGCTGACAACTTTTTCCTAGAAACGTAGTGCCCGAAATAGGACACAGTGTTCCAGATGAGACCCAAGCAGAGCTGTGGAGGAGAGGGAGATTCCTTTCCTGTGTCTTCCAGGCTGTTACTTTTGTGTTTACGTTCCCAGTGCACAAACTTGTGTTGATGTACGTTGTTTGCCATGCCATACAAACTCAACAGCTCCCCTCCAACTTCATCCTCTGCTGTTTGCAGTCACCCCCTCTGAAGCAGGAGGGATACACTCCCTCCCACCCCTGTGCAGTGTGTGTTCAGCTCACAGGCAGATCTGGGCAGGAATTGCCACATTCTCTTGTTCTGAATAGGGCACTAACATTACCTGTGCTTTCAGGCATCACATCAATGCAACTATTCTGTGATAATTATAACTTTTATACAGATAAGTGGGTTTTTTCTTATGCCCACTTGCTCTTGCTAGGGCAAGAAAAGAACTTGGCCTCCTATCAATATTAATAGGTTTATGTGAAATTTATGAAGAAACAAAACATTTCTGACTTTTTTTAGTGGCAGTGATTTTTATTTTTTGTAATGAATCTTTTGTATTTACCTTTCTTGCTCCAAGGGATTTTTATTTTTTTAAATGAATTTTTCATATTTACCTTTCTTCCAGTAGATTTTAGTATCAAAGTACTAATGGCTGGACTTTGTTGTTTTGGTTGAGGTTGTTGTTTTGGTTTTTTTTGAGGTAAAATATACATCTCTGTTTCTAAAATTACCCTGTGGAGGTTTTTATAATGGTTGTTATTTTAAGGAAACTGAGAATTTTCACATACAATTCCTTCAAGCATTACCTTGTAGATTTTATGACTGGTATATGAATTTACTTAAGAGAAAGTGAGAAAAATGTCACCTTAAAAACATGCATTTGATACCTTTCTACCTCTTGTTACTGATTGCTAATGATTCTGCTTTTTTTGCATTAAGTTGCAAGTCAACTTCTGCTTCATGGAGTGTGCAGAACACGTAAAGCACTGAAATCTCACTCGGGCAGCATGTCAAGATTTTAATGATTCCATGACTTAATTATGGAGAAAATCCTTTGGGAATGAGGCAAAGATGGTCATTTCAACATAGGAAAAGGAATAATGAATAATTAAAGAATCTAATTAAATGAGTTTCTTATGCTGGAGTGGGTTGGCAGTTTCCTTTTTTTGCATTTATATTTTCATTTCAAATGTTACCTTAAAGGTTAAGAAATGGTGTGTATATTGGCAGGGACTAGAATTTTCAGGACTCACTGAAAATTCTGCACTTAGTTTGGCTGAAGTGGGAAGTCTGCAATGAAAGTCAGAGTGAGTAAATATGTCCTGTGTACTTGCTGAGGGAGCCTTGGTCCAGCACAAAATCTGGCAGCGATCAGGGAGAAACTGCAGCTCTCCTCCTTGGCTCATGTGTACCTGTTTGCCTTGTCTTAGGAATACTGCATATTAGAAGTAGATTTTTTTTGTATCCAAGTAGTTCAGGAAAATTTGAAAGGGAAAAAAAAACCAAACAAACCACCTACCCTACAAACAAGCCAAAGAGCCTTTTTAATTCCTTTCTTATAATTTCTGCATTTTTGCACCACAGAATATCAACCAAAAAAAAAGTTGTACAGCTGGAAGTCTTGGGGCAACTGGGAAATGCTGGCAACTTCAAAGAGCCTTTCTTGTGACCTTTGCAGATGGGTCCTTTGTTACACTTGCTCAGCAACTTTTTATTTCAAAATAAAACAACTAAGCTGCTCATAATGTGCAGAGCTTGACAACAGGAAAATATGTGGGCACTGGGTCACTCAGTGCACTCCCTACTGTTGGCAGTGGGTGGGGGGAATAACCCCTTTCAGAAGGTGATGAAGTGCTGCCTTTGTCCAAAATTGAAAGTACTTTTCCTTTTGGGGCTGTGTCGTGGTAGGGAGGGTTAAATGATATTTTCATGATCGCAGTATCTTGCTAAAGCAGAGAGGCCTACTGCCCCTGGATGCACACTGTGCACTCATTTATGGAAAGGCTCACTTGGTCAAAATGCCTTTTAGCCTAAAGTATATATTTCTGACTCAAATATAACAGAAATAAAAGAATATTAGTTAAAGAGTACTGGAAAATGATCTACTAACTACAGCAAAGGTGTTGCATCTATTTGTGACTGATGCCATCCCACTCTGTTTGGTAGCTTCATTTGCTGAAGCACATTCACTTCCTGGCACCTTTGCAGGTTCTGCAGTGGTTTTTAATAAAAGCTTTTTGTGTAGCTTTTCTTATTATGAGACTGCTACTGCTCCAAAAAAGAGACAGCAGGCGGGGGGACTTGATGCTGAGAAACTTGAAATACCACAAAGACATTTTCTGCTGCTGTTTTGGGTTATTTTTAAACCACTCTGAGACAGGGAGTTTTCCATCTGAGATGAGCAGGGAATAACTCATCTCGTGTCTGTTTGGGGACTGGATGACCTGGCAGAGGAGCTTCTGAGAGCCACCTCCTTGATACCTGCTCTCCTTATATTGGAGGAAACCCCAGCTCGGGCTCAGTGTTCACTGGATGTGTGAGCAGATTGCTTTCATGTGTTGCAGCAGAAGTGAACAGATGCAGCAGTGATTAATTGACCACTCAGGGTGAAGTTTGTAGCTGAATCATAAAATCCTGATGAATGGCATTTTGTGTTTCTTTTTTTGAAGCTCACCAGGATGGGATTGATCCTCCTATCACAGACAGCGTTCAATTTCTGCGTGTGGGAGTGCAAAACTGATACCAAGCCTGCTTTTGCACTTATTCCTGTGTATACGGGATAGCTTTTCCTGTGTATATTGGCATAATTTGCAGACACATCTAACAAAATTCCCAGATCAAAACTCAGTTTGGTGCCCTGCAGCACCATTCTACTGACCTCCTGGTCACCCTACTGTAGTTTGCAGTAGCTAGGAGATCATGGTGAACTGGGCAGAGAGAAATGATGAAAGTAGGAGGTTAATATTCTGAAGTTAATATTCTGAATATGCAGTTTCAGAACACCATTGACTAGTTCTAAGTGAGGGTTGAACTGTGGGGGGATAGAATATAAGAAAATAAAGATAGTGCAAAAAGTAATCTTACCCCTAAGGAGTTGCAGCTGGGCCAATTAACAAAGATGAGGAACAGGCCTGACTTTAACAGGCCACAGCTGTAACCAATAAGAGGAAGAGTGTTATAAAGGAGTGGGTTGGCTGGTTGAGAAGGACCTGGAGTCAGTTGGCTGCTTTGTGAGGAAGAGTCAGTGCTCTGAAGAGCTGCCCACGAAGCCACACCAAAAAGGTATGAAACTTTTGTGATAAAGGGACAACAATATGGAACTTCTGCGATTGTAAGACAACAGAAAACTATGTCACTGTGATCTAGTGTCAGTTTGGGATATAAGTTCTACCCCTTAAGAAGTGTGAAACCAGTTTAATGCCGTTTCCTAATGATCTTTGTCAGCATCCCTAAGACGCTGACATGCTCCATGAGAGTTTCGGTCCAGGCTGTAGTGTGGTTGAATTGCAGGGGAAAAAGGTAGAGAAATGATTTTTTAAAAGAGCATGCTTGTTGCACTTTCAGTGGTTCCCAATGAATGTAGGGTTTTAGCAATGTTATTCTTGGCAGGGAACGAATGGGAAGAAAGTTTTTGCTCTGCAACCATTTAGAGGTTATATATAAAGTATAAAACTCTTACCAGTGTTTCTTGCATTGGATAAATTTCCTGGGCTGCTCGGCAGTTCCATCCACAAACCCCCACAAAATCTATCTTGCAATTAGTGTGCCTCTATAAATAAGATACATCAGTACCTTTTCCTTAGTTGGGCATGAGTCAGAGATTAAACTCTTTACACCGTCTTCGCAGAAGAGTTAATTTTAATTTGTCACTGTGAGCTCCCTTTCTCTGTGTAGGCCTCAAACAAAATCACCCTGTTGTGAAAATCAGGGTTGGTGGTCTCCAGTCCTGGGTGCTCTTCAGTCTTCTGAAGTCCTTTCTTCTCTGCTGCATGAGCACATTGCTTCCCTCTCCCAGTTTGTTTGCAGAGGGATTTACCATGCTTGTGTGGTGGCCTGGGACAGCTGAAGAGTTATTTTCCCATTTCCCCTGCCCCTGAACCCATGGGCTGAGTGAGCCTTGAGTCAGCTTTTGAACTGTCCAGATTTACCCTGCAAGTCTTCAGGGCAAACAAGAACCTGTAGTAGTTTCCTTTAAAAGTCATGCCTCCAGCCTGAAGTTAAAACTCACAAACGTGTCAGCCATTCTCATACTCTGAGTAAGCTGGACCACAGGAGGTGTAATTTCATCAGTTATGCCAAAATGTGTCATCCTTGCACAGAGAAATAGTAATTTTGTACTTCATTCTAAGAGCTTAAAAGTGGCTGCTGCTTTGATCTTGTTTCAGCTCAGAAGGCAGGTGATGTGTCTGGGGAGGGCTTAGTGAAAAGCATATTCCATGACTGTTTTCTGTGTGGGTGTTTTGGGGAGGGTTTTTCAAGGGGTTTTGGGTTGGTTTGGTTTAGTTTTGGTTTTTGTTGTGGTGGTTTGTTTGGGCGTGGGTTTTTGTTTGTTTGCTTGTTTTTGTTTTTACAATTGTTTTAATTTCTACTTAAGTTTCCAGTGGGAAATTTAAGAAGGGTCATTTAAGAAGTACTAAGTCTCTGGCCTTTATCACTGTATCCCTGAATTTGTGTCATTTCCAAAGCATTTTTAAGCTCTTGTGCCATAAAGAAGTCAAATAAGAAACAGAACATAATTCAGTACCACTCCAAATTTTATACTGTAAATTCAAAGAAGGTAAGGGGTTAGCACTGTAACAGTGGTGTATAAAATGCAATTTAAGTATTTTCCTGCTTTTTAGTGTATTGCATACATCTCTTTCTGGCTGTCATGTTTCCCCAGTTTCTTGGGGTTTGTTATTGCCAAAATAGAATTCTCCTAGAAGCAGCAGGTGGTGGGAGAAACTCAATGCAACAACACAAAAGAGCCAAACAAGCCTTATTTTCCATTCATTTGCTACTTAGTGACCTTTTTCTTCTGCATGTTTGGAGATGGGTCCATCCTATCCTGGACATCAAATATGTGAAGAGGAGCTAAAAAGTATAACTAGATGCTAAATAAGGTTTTAGTCTTGTTTGGTTTTGTTTGTTTGATTTTGAGACACAAGGCCTGCTAGTCTAACTAATGAGCAGATGAATCTTAAAAGACCCATGAGAGAGTTTTTATGATTAACCCATTTTAACTTTTTTTTTAAAATTTCTTCTGCCTAGTCTTCCCCCCAGATGTTATTTTCATGAGTTTATTTTTTTTTTTATTTCTACTAAGTCTTGTTCTTCTTTTTTTCCCTTCTCATTTCCATTGCTTTACTCAACATAATCCAAAGCAGGGCAATAGTGGCATTTGTTCTGTACCAGAAAACTCAGAAATTAAGAGTATAAGAGTAGCCTAATAAGAATTGGGTTTACTTCTCTCCCTGTGTTTTTCTTTCCTTTGCTCTCTGTTGTTTCTAGTCTACCTATAATGCTCTTTTCATCTTTGGGAAAATGTAACATACTTTGTTTACCAGTAAAAGTTGTCAGAGTGACCATCTAGCACTGTGTGTGATTAGAAGCCTTTTTGGATCCATAGTGATCTGAGAAGTGTAGATGTCGAATGTTTCTGTGGTGTTCCATCTTACCTAAAACCCCTCTGATTTTCATAAATCTATTTTTTGGCATTTTCTTTGTAAGCTAATATTTTCATGAGTGTCTCATCTTTTTTTTTTTTTTTTTCCCCCCCAAGTGCTGTATAATTTGTTTTAAAAAACTGTAAAAGTGACAGTATTATCTTTGCTCTGTAAGCTGCTGACCAGTTGATGACTTAACACAAGTAATTAGATTGTGAACACCTTTTTATTTTATACCTTTCTGTGTTTTTTTACAAATCCATCTCAATATTATATGCTAATGCTGTTCTGCAGTCTCTTGAATCTAGTTTTAACAGTGGGACTAGCATCTTAACCTAAACCAAATGACACAACTTTCAAGTTGATAAAATCACTTCCTGACATTATTATTGTGACTTTGTGAGTAGATGAAGCTAAGTAGATATTATCCTTGTGCTAACAGAAAGTGTAAATTTCCCATTGTTCAAGTAAGATACAGTTTATCATTCTTTATCAGGACCCTATGGATTGTGCTGAAACACTCATTGGCATTTCATTAACTTTGTAATTAAGGGTGAAATCAAATAGCTTAATTATTTTACTGAAGTCTGAAAAGAAGCACTTAATGAAGATTTTCATCACCCAATTCCCTTGAAGTGAGTTATGACACATCTGGCATAAAAACCTTCCCACTTCACCCAGCTTTCATCTGGCAGTGCCCTATCACCTTCCAGTGAATGGTGCCCCTTCACCATTTCCCCAGAAGCAGGAGTTGTACACATACAGTTGCTTTTCCATGGGAGTCTGAATCTTTTACTCACACTTTTCTTGTAACCTCTTTTCTGTTGGAGGCTATCCCAGTCTACAAGCTATAAGGGATCTTTCTTATGTTGATTTTTTTTTTTAAATCATAGCTAAAAGATAATTTCTCTAAACCAAAGGCATTTTCCTCTTTATGAAATCTAATTCTGGAGGGGTTTGGACTCTGTAGTTCAAGCAGGGATTGTAATCCACATAATAAAAACATCTGCATGTTATGTCCAATTGATTAATTAGCTGAAAAGATCCTTGGGATGAAGCAGGCTTGGCTGACAGATAAAATCCTCCAATTTATGCATATCTCAAGGGATTGGGTGAGTTCATTTATTATCCTCATTTCTTAGCATTTTTTCTCATTAATAAAATCTTGGGCTCCTTTCTACCTGCATAGAGTACAACCTGTGCATAAGGTGGCACTTGGGTGTTTAAGCTGGATATGTGTGTGTTATTCCCTGTGCCAGCATTTTTAAAGGTATGCTTCAAGTATTTTAAACACCTAACACTTGATAATGCACTATTTGTATTTTCATTTAATGAGGTTATTTAGGCATAAATTACAGGCTTGTATAGTTAAAAGGTTTATAGGACGTCACAGGATTAGCCAGCAAGCAGTGAATGACAGCAGCATTCACTTCAGCTGTGGCTCAAATAAAGTTGGTTTCCAAAGGCAAAATCTCCTGAGTCTTTCAAATCCAGATGGAAACATGCTGGGAATAAGAGGGATCCAACTCCATTGAATTTTGTTGAATTCACTTTCAGTTCTGGTTCTGCTGTATTTTCTAAGCACTTCCATGCTAATAACTGTGTTCTGTCAGAGAGGGGAACTAACGTCAACTTTATTTTACAAAGATCTGAACTTCCAAGAGGATAACTGCCAAGGTCATGCAGGCAGCTTGTAGGCTAGAAAGTAAAGCTTTGGGTGCCTTTTCTTTGCCTTTTTTTATTTTTTAATAGGCACAATTCAGTCTTCCATTTCCCACCAGAACTTGAGATCACTGTCCTTCATGAGGTACCTTTTTCAGCCCCCATGAACCAGAAGCCTGGCCAGCTCCTCTCTTTGGTAGGGTTCCTGTGCTAGAGCAGAGTCTCCTCACTGCTGCCCTGGGCTTCCTTGAAGAGCTGGGCCAAAATCCAGGTGCCTGCCTGAGCCTGGCCTTTGACAGCTTGCAGTGGTGCCCTGCAGTTCAAAGGATGCTCTGGGCATCCTTGGGGCATACTCTTTGCATCTTTAGCAATGTGTTTATTCAGGTCTCTACAGAACATAGAGAAGTGGGAGTTGACTGGTTCTGGTTCAAATCTAGGCATTGCCCAAGTGCAGCATTCCTCTTCCCACAGCTTTCCAAAGGCAGCACTCCATGAGGCTTCAGAAGTCTTTCAGTCGTGGAGGGGGAGTGTGGAGACTCACATGGTGGTGTATCAGTACAGGAGCTTTGCATGCACACAGAAACCCTGGTTTTACTGCACCAGGAAGAAAAATGCCTGAGGTCACACAACTGTGGCCTCCATCCTTGAGCATTTCTTAAAAACCACTCCAAAATAAACAACTTTTTAAACCTGATTTTTTAGCTTGTGAACAGAAGACAAATAGTGCACTGTGTGCTGCCCTTTGGACAACTTATGATGTGTTCAAAGTAGTTTCTGTTTTGGAGACTTAAAAGATTATTTTTCTTTTAGCCATGTTATGTGAAAACTAAAGCATGTTGCTTGCTGGGCCTCAGCAACCAGAATTCCAAAAATGTCTTTCATGTTCAGGGGAAGAATATTTACGAACGTGTGAGACATCTCTGGGTTTTATGTTGCCCTGAGAAGATTCAGCCTGATTTGGCCAATTGCACTTCAAGTTTAAATTTAACTTAATTTTTACAACAGATTCTGGTTTTTTCTTTCTGGAAAGAAATGCTAGTACCATGTAAAATACACTGGTTTTGCTTGGAGAGGCTTTTGGGTTTTATCTGAAAGAAATCAGACTCCCTTAAAATGCTGATCTTCATTACAGTGAAGCATGCTGCTAGGAATACTGGGAAAGGTTAAAAACAGCAGTCTTGAGGCAAGCTGCTGATTGTTCATATTTGTGCAGAAAAAATATGGTTCCTTATTTACTAGATGCTTGCTCTGTGTTCATCCTAGTAAAAGATCCTCCTGCAGGCCTTAATACTGCTGCTTTTTTACCTCCCCTAATGAATATTCAAAAGCTGCAGTCATTGAGGACTCAGGTGGCAAAAATAGTAAGATGATTGAAGCAAGCCTTGACATAAAAGCCTAAAAGTACATTTCCAACTACATGGAAATAATGCCGATTTCCCTTTCTGACCACGTAAATGAACAGTGCCAGAAAATCTCCCATGAATTAAATGCCTGTTTCACACACCAGTGTGATTGCATCTTTCTCTCTGTATGATGTGTTGTAATAAGTATGTTTAAAAAAAAAAAAAAAAGGGAAAAAATACAACAGGGCTTTCTGTAATCCTCTCTCACAAAATGTATTGGAATTGAAAAATCGGTATAAAGGACACACTGTTAAGATATGGCAATGCATGCATTGTTTTCTACATAATGCAGTCAGAGCCTCCATGGTAAAAAGAAATTTTTATTTTATTTTTTTTGTCACCATCAGCAGTTAACCTAAAGTAGGAGCTGCTCCATTTCATTATAGGTTAAATGGCTTACTATACAAAACTAGCTGAGAGACGTACAGCGCTAACGCTGCATTTTTTTAGTAGGTTTTAAAAATGTGCTTGAAGATCAGTGAAGAAAAAACAATGCAGCATATGTTATTGTTCTGGAATTTTTTTAATAGAAAGCGCTCCTTTTCAGCATTCCCCCTTCAGTGGAGTCACTTAGACACTTCCAGCTGGTGGCAGGGGATACAGCCATAATACAGCTTTCTCTGTCCCAGCTGTCTTTTTCATTACGTTAAATGCATTACGATGGCTGCACTGCTTTACAAAGGCTCAGGTGCAGAAAGGTATAGGAAGAAATCTGCAACTATGTGTTTTTGTAGTGACTGCAAGCTTCTGCGAGGTCTCTGAATCCTGAATGTGTTCCTGGCTCTGGTCACAGATCTCCTTCCAATCACTGGAACATTTGCTGTAAGGGCTGGCTAAAGGTGCCCGAGGAAATCACCTTTTACAAGGGAGCATTGTTGTAAAGGATTTTTAATGCATTATGGCTCACGCAGCATCACAGTTAAAGAAAAACAGGGATTTAGAAATAAATGCTGAGGAAGAAACTGAGAAAAAAAGAAAACACAGGAAAAGATCCCGGGATCGGAAGAAAAAGGTATCTAGATCTGTGCCAAATTCTGAACAGGGATTCTTTTGTTGTAATTTTCTTACCTTGCAATTGAAGTATTGAAAGCTTGTTCTTGCCTGTAACTTGGTAGCTGTCGGAGTATTTTGTTAACATTGTAAAATATCATTTGTAGCCACGGCTGTGGGGTTTGCAAAGCAATTGAATGTTTAATTGGATATTAGTTGATTGCAGTGATGATGCAGAAGGTGTGCATTCATTTCCTACTTATGTTACTGTGATATGCAAACTGTCTGTGAGTTGAAAATAGTTTGTAACCATCATGTGGGGTTTAATGCTGAGCTTTCTCATAGGTTTAATAGCAAAGCATAGCATAATAGTTTAGTCTTACATGCAGGCTACTTAAAAGGGATGTGTGTAGAGGCAGATTTTTTTTCTTTGTGTTGGGACTGTGTCACAAGTTTGGCTTCTGAAACATTCATTTTTGGGATAATGTTACAGAAATAAGGTGTTTCAGTGTTTCTCTTTTTTTCTTAATGGTGAGCTGTTTAACAGAATTGAGCTGTAACAGTCTGTTACTAGCAACTTTCTTTTGTTAGGAAAATACGTGGCTGAGATTACAGAGCCTGGTTTTTCACTGCTGTAGATTTGCCTTAGCTGCAGAAAACAAACCCTTCAGCAAACTAGGATCTGAAAAATTCAGTAGGCACTGCATTGCTCATTGTTCAGGTCAGGAGCCTCTGTGTGATTCCAGGCTTACTGTTTCTCTCTAAGGTATAAAGCAAAATAGTTATGGTTTGTGGCATAATGACAGATAAAGAGGCCAGCTACTTTGGCAGCTCTGAGGATGTGTCCTTATAAATGACACCTTGTACTCTGCTCCATAGAAATAAGGCCCTGCCACAATTTCTTGTCTTTGGCTGTATTTCATGATAATTCTTTCAAGAACATATCAAGGAGCCAGTTGCCTTTAGAGAAACCTGGACGTGTACTATTTGTGTGTGCCTTTGTGAAATCCCCCTGAGGGGGGGATTGGATAATCTTCATATGCTCAGAGAAGCGGTGCATGTGCTTCCTCAATGACATGTAGATTTCCTCTAACATATGTGCATCTTTTGCTTGGGTGAGAGTCAGCATTTCCCTGCCCTTTTCTCTTTTTCTTCTGCCCTGGCAGTACTATAGCTAATGAAAAGCACTGAGAAACCCACTGCCTTCTGTTCTAGCGAGCACGTTAGGAGACTCTTAACGTGCTGCAGTACATTTGCTGCAGCCAGCTACACTGTAGGCATTTTTTCTGTGTCAATGTATAGTCTTCTGAATCATCTTCCAGGATAAAGGACAGTATGAAGATAAGTTTCTGTCTTTGAGGTGAATTTTGAGGTGCTGCTGTTTGAAAGCAGCCTGAAATAGTAATATTTTTCTTGGCTGCTGTTTAGGTTATGTGCAGGTTTGTAATGTTGCTGTCAGGGTGGGTTCCCCCCCAGCTGAGAATGACCATGGCAGTAAGGAATTAATTGTAGGAGCTGTCCCCTCAGCCCATATTTACCTATGGCTTGTGAACTAAAATGTATAGTCTCTCAGCTGAATCTACTGCTGCTGCAGGAAGCCCACGTTGTTCTTGATGTGCTCAAGTTTAACAATAGCATGCCCAACCAGATCCATGCACTGTCTTTGTGTAAGGGAGCTTCCTCATAGCTCAGAATTAGAACAATATAGAAGGGATATGGCAGTGAGAGGCTCTTGATTCAGTGAGGTGAGGCAATTGCTTTGTGGACAAAAATGCTTTATTGTTTATACAACAGTGCTGTAGAGAGAAAATCTCTCAGCAACCGGAGTGGCACATGGATAAATATCTGCCTATTAACCTCAAATATATGGATTTCTCTCAGTGTTTTATTTCTGCATCTTAAGAATGAGAGAAAATAGAGAGCTTTTGCTCCACCAAATGCTTTTTTTTGGTCCCCCCGTCCTCCCCCCCCCCCTTTTGTAATTTGGTAGCTTATTCCAGTTTCTTTCTGAGTTTCCTTGGGACTCTGCAGATTCAGGACAGGTAGAGGCCCTCTCTAGCAGGAGAATGATATGAGAATGTATGAGAGTTAAGTGAAGCAATCGCTGGGTTTTGTTCCAAAGACATGGTTTTGTTACCCAGTACATAGGGCATAGGAAGTCCAATAATTTGGTTTGCATCTTTGTGCTTTCCTGACTATTTAAAACATTTTCCCCCCAAATTTTCCACTATGAGTAGTGAGTCACTTCTTGTTCCTCTGCACCACCCACAAGCAGGCAGTACTCGGGGATTTTTTTGTTGATCACATGATACTGCACAAAGCTTACCCTTTGCTTAAGCAGCATGCAGAAATATCCTTTAGAGTCTTGCAATCACTTTGGAACAACAAAGAATGCTAATGCTTCTGGATAATTTATACAGTAACGAGCCCAAGGCAACCAATGGTTAGAAAGTAAGGCTGGTGGGATCAGCCAGTGTCTTGGTCTTGTGTGACACTAGCAACAGTCATGCTGATTTATGTTCCTGTTCAGTTGGAGGATGGCAGTCTGAGGGGGATACTTCACTGCTTTTGACTGGTTGAGCAATTTACAGTGCAATAACATTCCTGTGAAGGCTTGCTTCAAGACTTGTATGAGAGAAATGACCTTTCTAAAAACACACACAGAACAACAATCTGTGTTTTGTCCCATCCCATTTAATTTCAAGGTGAGATATTTTCAAATTGCCCCTCTTAGCTCTGTGCAGAGGCTGTGCTTCTGTGCCCTGTGGCCCCACCACACTGCTCCTGTTTGCTGGCATTCAGGACATTCCAGGCCTTTGCTGAAGGTTCTGAAAGGTTCAGAGCTTACCTGGCTTAACTCAGGCAAGAGAAAGGGATAGGGCCAGCAAGTGAAGGATCTGCATTATACAGGTTTCCCATTTATTCTGTTCAGGTTTATATTACAGCTTCATACAGTTTTGCCTCTGGATGGTTGTGCAGTGTCCTACACTGAAAATAGTTTGAGTACATCCAAGGGCAGACCTGAGCCTTTAATGGTATCACAGAACAAGCCAAACTACTCTTAAAAATAAATGATTGATAGGGTAGCTTGCTTGATACTTGCCAGTGCAGCTCTGTCATGTGTAGTTTTGCTTGTGAAAATTTATCCTGTAATAATGTCTGGACAGAAATTGGTTGCTTAGTCAGTGCCTTTCCTAAAATAAAGGTGAAACCTCTGAAGGGTTTTTTGTGTTCTCTGTTCAGTACATATCAGAAGAGAAGGACAGGTCTTGGCACACAGTCAATGATTTATGTTTTATACAATATTTAGTAGG
Organism: Hypocryptadius cinnamomeus; assembly: GCA_013400635.1. Lineage (NCBI taxonomy): Eukaryota > Metazoa > Chordata > Aves > Passeriformes > Zosteropidae > Hypocryptadius > Hypocryptadius cinnamomeus. The sequence goes on from VYZP01053243.1 coordinate 14,595, forward strand.
ACTGAAGTGATTTCCATTTATGTGTAGTGTTCAGGAGCTCTTGTGGTCTTTGGGAACACAGAATAATTTGATCATAATGCAAAGCCTGGCTGCTGCTGTCCCTGAGATGTTAAAGGCTGTTGCTGTCACAGCCTCTGCTGCTGCAAACTTGTGGGCAGCAGGGAAAGTAATCCATGTCAATGTCACAAATCCTGCTAATTTCATCATAAAGACTCACTGTGTTTGAAGGTTTTACTAAACTCCCAGGTATGCTGCAAAAATTGCCTTGCAGTTTCCTAATGGAAATAAATGGAAATGCTGTGTCAGGAATGATCAGCCTGTAGGTGTTGCAGCTGCTTTGAGGAGCTTGTGCATCTTCTGGGCTGGGCTCTGCTGCCAGCTCCAAGGGCCTGTGAGAGATGTCTTGGGCTGCCCAGCCTTGCAGAGCTGGGAACACCTCCCAGGGGCAGCGGGACCCCGGGAGGGCATCATCATATCCTCGCTGGGGGACTCCCACTTTTTCCTTTCCCCTCAGCACTCCTGGGGCTCTCAGATGTTTTACAGATCTCAGCCATGTGGAGGTTTTAGTAAAAATGGCAATTTTCATATGCAAACAAGTCTACCGGTTACCAGGTAAAGCTTTGAACTCAGATAATAAGTAAAAATCCCCATTCTTTTTTATTTCAAGTAATTTCATTATTTTTAAACAAATCTTGATTAGAGATCTGTTTTGTGGCTTCTGAACAGCTGAACTTGAATGTTGTAGAATCTAGATACGTTGAGTACAAGTGATTGTTCTTTCTCTCATTTGTGTTAAAGCACAAACCAGAGAGATGTTGCTCTAACATCTGGGAACATGACCTATGGTAAGGGAAAAGATTGTGTAGACTAAGGGTCTGAAAGAAAAATTGATAAGTCAGTGATCTTTTCTAAGTGTGAGAAAAATTTCAGTCATATCCTTGATTTTGAACATGATGGTCTGTCAGAGGCAAATCAGATGAAATAGAAAGGTATTTCTGATAGATGATATGGGGCACTGGTGGATGGGAGGTCTACTGACAATGCTGAATTCTTATCAGCATGGAGCTTGGTGGTGAAAGAATATTTCTATTCAGTTGGAAAAACAATTCCTTCTTTGAAGATGACCCCTAAAGGAATGAAACTATTCCATTGTATTGTGTGGGGAGCACTACAGCATCATTTGAAGTGGGCACTGCTCAGCGTTACTCCGTTGTTTATAAACCCAGAAAAAATTTTGTGCTGTTACATTTTTCTTTAGTGGGGTTTAGAACATTTACCTTTTCCTTTTCACCTTCCTGAAGCCTCGGGGTTGTGCTGTCACAAGGGGTGGCCATTAGTCACTGTGCAAGTGTCAGTTTGGGTTAAAACCTGTGTTGTGCCAAATGCTCCCAGCTTGTGGTGGGAGGGGATGGGCAAGAGGAGGGAGGACCAACCGTGGGCAGCCTCACTGTGAGAGGGAGGTGGGTCCATGGCATGGATTTACAGCTGGGCTCTCAGGCAGTGTAAATCAGTACTGCTGCAACTGCCTGGTTGGTGTTAACACAGAGTCTTTTATCCTTCTGGTTTTTCCACCCAGGCTGGGTTGGTTTTTTGGTGGGCTTTGTGTTTTGTTTTGTTTTTTTTTTCAATTGAGAGTTGAGGGAGGGGAGAAATGGGATGCTGTTGAAAGCAAAAGAAAGCTCAAAGATGGTTAGTGAACAGTGATTTAAGAAGGAAAAAAAAATCTTATGTGATTATGAGTGTATGAATATTCAACCCTGTGCCAAAAGTCAAAACTCTGTTAATTTCAAGCTCTTAACTTGCCTGAATTGATGGCTTCAGGATAAATGATGCATACTTTGATGCTATTCCCTTTGGGCCTTCACTAAATATTTGTTACTGTGAGCCAAAATACTTGTCAACTAGTGGAACTGACTGAGCACCTGACGAAATTGAGAGCTACACTCATTCAGACCTAGTTTGACTGGAGCTGGGGGGAGGAGATGGGTTGAGAACTAGGCTGTTGGTGGATGTGATGGAGCATATGGGGACAGAGGAAAAGAAATAGATAAAGTTAAGTGTGAGTTATAAATTATATTAAAAGGAAAAATTACTTCTCAGACAAAGCCTGAGATTTGCCTGAAGTTGAGACAATAAAAAGCTAGATTTGCTGCTGTTCAGAAGTTTGTGCAGGCTACTGTTGGAGTCATATCGGGGATTTTGGGGCTGAGGAGTGGGGCTAGCACAGATCTCCCTTGTGAGGGCAGAGCAGGGGGCCTGCAGGCTTTGATGGGCCCCAGTGCTCCTGTCCAGCTGGAAACCTCTGGAGACCTTTCAGCCCTGGGTAAAATGATCCCTTCCTGTCAGACTGGGACGTGCTGGGGGTCACCCATCACGTCAGGTGATGAGCTCAACAAGGGTGGCACAGCTGCCCCACGTTGTTCTCACTCCAGTTACCTAAGCCAGGCTATACCCTTGTATTTTAAAGCCAAAACTCCAGGTGCCTTCAGAGGATAATGTAGTGTGTAGGCAAGTTAAAGGAATGCCCTCGTTTTCAGGTATTGAGTATTCTCCAGCCTTGCAGCTTCAGCTTTGGGCACTCAGCATATCAGGCTCTGGTATCTCTGGTGGATTTTTGGGCTCATATAATACTTAAAAAAAAAAAAAATCTTTTCCTTGTGTCTGTTGCCTGGTGTGGTATTTTTGTGGAGTTCTGCTTGGTTAGCCAGTGCTCTACAGGGTGGATAATTACTGACCACCATGGAAGGAGATTAGCTTCTCCTTTTATTTTTTATAGAGATCACTGTGTGGTAATTTGGAAGGGAAATTCAACATGATATTTCTTTAGTATTTATTCAATGAAGACTAATGTGGAAAGGAGAACTAGATTGAAATAAGAAGATTGTCTTGTTAATTGAAAAGAAAATTCACTCTGGGATGTATTTTATTTTTTTATAAATCATAATATTGCCAAAAAGGTGAAAGCTCTGACAATTTAGTAATATGAATTTGTCGCATATAAGATTAATTGCACTGAGATTTACACAAGCACTTGCCTTTGTATTGTGTACCAGAACTAAAACTTTGGTTTGCCTTTTTAGTTGCAGAAAAACACAGGACATGTTGTACTTCATAGCTGCTTTCATCTGAAAACTTTAGACAACTTCATATGATTTTAACAACCTGAATTATGTATTTTACCCAACATTTTGTTTGTTCAGCAGTGTTCTAGTCACAGTTTTGGATTTCACCTTATTGGGCAGCCAAATGCTGTGCTATCACAGTTTATTTATCAATTTTAAATCTCAGTTTGAGAATTCATTTCAGCATCTTTTATTTTTTCATTGAAAAATCATTCAGAATTAGAGAGAAAAGTACAAGACAGAAGGGTTCACTTATGTTTCAGATACCCTAGTCCATATTTATCCAATTGAAATCAATGGGATTTTATGAAAGAAGTTGCATCTTGATGAAAGTGGTGTATCCATGTCCTGTGATAGCACACTGATGAGTGCACTAATGAGTGCAAGCAGGAAGTGAAGGTCTGTACCTTAACAGGAATCCATCATGGCAGGGTACCCAGACACAAGCTCTCCATTTATTTCATGGGTGCTGTGTGACATTTCACAGAGCCTGCTGGAGCTGCCTCAACATCTCCACCAGTGCCATGAAGCCTGATGTCTCTGGTCACCCCAGCTCTGCCAGGAGCCAGTCAGGCTCCCAGCTGTGCCTGGTGTTTCACCCATTAAATTCATAATTTAAAATATAAAGAAAAACCTCTCTGTGATCTTGTCACTTGCTTCCCTTATGAAGGAGGAGACACCAGGTCTAGTGAAGGTGTTCCTGCCCATGTCAGAGTGGTTAGAACTGGATGATATTTATTACACTTCCAACCCAAGCCATTCTGTGAATTGCATTCATATATTCCACATGCATTTGTAACACCCCTGTAAGTACAAATGCATAGATGAGATAAAGATGTAATATGTCAATTGTTTGTATTTTTGAAAGCAGTGAAGTATATATGGTTTTTCTGTGAAATCCTATCAGCTCAGCTCTGAGCTACAGGCCTGTCCTTAACCCTCCAAGCCGCTGCCTCTTGAACTAAGATGCTCTTAAGTACCCAGGCTCTGCTGGAGAAAGAGAGCAGAGTCAGAGGAGGAGACAGGTAGTTGAATTGTGAGTGCCAGGAAAGGATTTCCTGGAGCTGCTGAAGAGGCTGTACTTGCGTTATCGTGTTTTGAAGCGCTGTGGTTGACTATGGGCAGCTGGTAACTGATACAAATCCAAGGACTTGCATGGTTCCCTAACAGTGAGGAGAAACCACAGGGTGTAACACAAACACCCCTGCACTGATGATGATGTGGCCTGTCAAGCTGGGATGGTGCTCTGGTACACAGCTGCTTGTGTGGCATCCTTGTGCCCTCCTCAGCCTGAGCACCAATCCTGCTGCCCTCTCCATGGGCAGGATTTACACACAGCAGAACACCTCTAATGCACATAGGGCATGGGTTTGTGTGTGTGCAGGGGGGGAGCTGGGGGTCAGGGCCTTGCTTGGGGCTCCCCACCTGTGTGTTCTGCACCAGTGCATCCAGAGCCCTGAGCTGGGTATCTCCAGAGTGTCCCTACTTCCCACAGGGAGCCTCCTGCTGTGTTAGGGACCACTTATCCTGGGAGAGGTGGTGTGGTGCTGCAAGGGGTTTCATTCCAGAGGAAGTGCGTTCCCTTTGCAGTGGCTCCAGGGAAGCCTGGCTCAGCCCAGTGCCAGAGCTGTTGGCCAGGCTGGGTCCTTAGGGAGAAGCTGCCCACAAAGTTGTTAACAGTGTTTTCAGAAGTGCTGTGGCTGTGTGTGAATGTTTTGTTTCTTCATTTCTATAATTTGCAGTGATTCTGTTCCATTGCTGTCATTGATTCCAAAAGGAATTATAAATCCTGTTTTTAATGGATGGACAAATTGAAAAGAACAAATTTGTTAAAGCGAAAAGTTTAATGGTCTTTTTAAACTTGTCTCTCTTCCTTTAAAATTCTTCTAATTAAAATATCACCAGCAATTTCTGCATCACATTCTTAGTTCACAAAGCTCAGAACAATTCACAAGTCAGTGTGGTTGCTAGTATCTGACCTTTCAGTTAGAGCACCCTTGTTTGCATATTCTAAAGAGCTTTCCTTAAAGGCAGTATAATAAGTAGAAACCATGTGACACTATCCTGCATGTGCCCTCTAATAAATGCTACTTTTACCTGCCCCGTTTCTTGTTGTTAGAAGACACAATTATGGAACTCACTTTCTGTTCCACACATTGGTTCATTTTGTGGTGAATTGTAAATGTCAGGATGCAGAATAACTCCATCATTGACTTCCTTTAGTTAAACAAGATTTTCAGTTAGCTGGGCTGTTGTCCTTCCCTGTGTTCTCTCCAGATGGGTGAACTTGAGGACGTGCTTCCCGGCCTTCTCTGGGAACTTGTAGAAGAGCAGAGTTGTGCAATATCCATTGGATGGGTGTTCCTTCTGCTCCCCAGCATGAATTTATGGAACATTTTACTAACAAAAGGCAAAGGTGGAACTGAGGCACTCACTGACTGTAGTTAGCTGCAGTCACTTTTCCAGCATTGAATCAGAGTGCCTTATAAATACAGGCATTCAGAGCTTTCGATGAAATTCCTTCATAGGTTGAATAATTTCATTTTCTCCCACACAGCTTTTTTTTCTTTCTCCCATAACTGCATTACCACTCTTTCTGGACCCTACTGGGGTATCTCTGAAATTGCAGTAATTTCCCTTTCATTAGTCACTGGCCTGATGGTGATCATTTGCAACCATCCCAAGAGCTGAATGTACCATTGGCCCACAAGGAAAGAGTGGTGTCTGGGTGCTCTCAGTGACCTGTTCTCCTGCTCCCTTTGGATTTGTATGAATCTGGCACTCGCCTCTGGTGCTGAGGCCAGTGTTTTTCATGCTCAGACTGTAGGAAGAATGAATGCAGGTATTTTTCACAGATAGACTGCTGGCTAGTCCCTGAGACACAGGTGGAGAGCCATGCCAGGGTGCTCGCTATGCCCAAGGGGGTAGATCTCGAGGAGAGAGATGTGCACCAAGCACCTCTTGTGCAGCAAGTCAGAAAAGAGGCTCAATCTATGAGTGAGTAAATGCAGCATTTTCCTGAAGTGTTGAGGAGGCCTCTCTCAAAACAGGCCTTTTTTTTTTGGCCAGGCAGTAGCAGACAGTATGTTCTGGAGGGTGGCTATGGATGGCTTCTACAAAACAAAACTCTGAGAAGTTAAAACATTGCATAGTGAAATATTGCTGAGAAGTGGGTGGCAAAGGTTTCCTCTATTACATTTTTACCATCTAAGCAGAAAAAACATCTTCAAGGAGAATTGGTGAAAGCACTGGATACCTGCAGTCCTAGTTTTTCTTGCCACTTGATTTAATATGAAACCACCACCACTTTGAAGCTGTTAAACATCAAAATTCTGATAACTAAAGACTGCTGTTTTTCTACCAGCCTGAAAAGATTAAAAAGATGTTGAGAGGAAAACATGTCTCATGACAGTGGGTGCACAATCAAAGTTTCTAAGTAGGGCAGCCTGAGGAGCAGCCAACGCTTTTTAACAGTTATGGGAAAGTGTATGTTTTTTGATGTTCCTATCTGATATCTTTCTACCTTCTTTTTGTACTATCAGACTGTTTATGCTCAAAGAAGGCTTAATAAATGTTTTGCACGCTCAGCACACACTGCCCACCTAAAAGAGGGAAAGTATACCAACTCCAAGTCATCCAAGCAAGAAACAAAGAATAGGGGGTTCACCACTGACTCTTCCAGTTTCATCTTAAACAGTTTATTTAATTGCTAGGGTTTGTGTCCATGAAATATCTCCATGTTTTTGTTCTTGCGCATTTTCAAGATCTCTTTTCAAATGTCAAGCACTGGCTGTTTTTCTGTTCTTGATATAGAATGTATTTTGTATGTCTTGCATAAGGTTCATGGCTACAAAATACAAAACCCTGTGCAGGGTTTAGAGTTTTTTAGTGACCTTCGAGCTGCTGAGTGCTGTCCTGGTGTGTGACCCGGTGTGTGACCTATTGGCTGTGTCCACAGCTATCAGGAACATTTTTGCTGGTGTCTTACCATAAATCTGGAGGAGAAATAAATTTTTAAAAGAATTTTGTGCTTTCTGAAAAGCTTTTGGTGGAGAGGAAGCATGCATGATAACAGTTCTAATTATGGTTCCTGGTATTCAGTATAAATATCCAATTTACTGGGTTTTAGATTAATTTTTTTAATATTATACCAAGCCTTTGATTAAAGGCTTTTTAGAAGGACTGATCATATTAGGTAAATTGCTGATAGAAACCCATACTGTTTACAAAGATTTTGTCAAGCTCTTTAGATTTTTTCTGTGTCCCACCCAATATACAGCGAGGTTATCAAAATCCTGGTTTTAGAAATGCATGAGTTTAATCTAAAACAGCCAAATGTAGTGTATTTTATAATTTGTATGCGTCTTCTTGTTGGCCTATGTGCTTGTTATCCTTGAAGCTAAACTCACTGAATTGTGGTCAAGTCAGAGGTCCAATTAGTAGAACCACTGAACATATGCAATAAATTCAGCTTGAAAGGCCACATGCACAATCTGCCTTGGGTTGGAAAGCCAAGAGATGCTGTGACCAAACAAGATCCGCAGGGAAGCTGTTCAGAATTGTAGCCCTTTGTTCCCAGCAGCAAAGCTGCCCCTTTCTCCTTGTTTACTACTAAATGCAAATGAGCAAACAGGGCTGGTGCACTTTTAAAACTGGTCAGCTTGAAGGAAGATGAGAAAAAGGGAATGAAAGGATTAGAAGGAGCCTTGATGTTGAAATGGGAGCAGTGTTTGGATGGGGGCAGCAATGGCAGAGAGGGAAGGAATGATTGAGGCAGCTGACCCAGAAGTTTGGGTTTATTTTGGCTGTAACTAGGTGCTGGAAGATGAACTCCTCATTCTCAGCAGCTCCTTATTAACTCAAAATATTTTCCCAATGCCAAGTCAGTAGATGAAACCTGGGAGAGAAGGAAGCACAATAGGAAGGACAAAGCAAAAATTCATCCTCTGCTGGGGCCTGGGCTTCCAGCCCTGCGGAGTTCAGGGAGGGCTACAGTTCCTCTCAGGACAGAGCCAGCAGGCTCTCTGGGCAGCAGGGGTGATCCTTGGCTGGTAAGATGGCCAAGGGGACATCTCTCTTCCATGAGAGCATCCTCTGTACTGCACGTGAGCAGGCAGGGAGCTGCCTGCAGGGCTGCTGCTCTCAGTGCATGGCTGCAGAGGGACTGCAGTGGTGCTTGTGAGCCCCCCCCGCCCAGGCAGAGCTGGGCTGGGGGGAGGGATTCAGGCCTCAAGGTGGGCAAAATGACAAAAACCCTCTAGCTGTGTGTAGCTGGGTGAGAAATTTAATTGTTTGGAGGACATCCAAGCAATTGCATCTGATTAAGTCCTTGAAAAGATAATATCTGTTACCTGGTTGCATGAATTTATACAGGGGTATAGAGTATAGTGCTTTGTCAAGGTCCACATACAAAGAGTTAACCACAAAGTAATTGGTCCTTGTCAGATTTAAGATATTTCTGGTACAGTGTTGAACAATTAATGTACGCCCACAAAATAGCAATTGTTCCCTAAAATTGTAGTCTCTAACCAAAATATATTCTTTTTAATTCTTAAAGTTTAGGGGTGAAAATAAAATTCTGCTTAATGTCTTTCTGTGTGTTTCTTTTTCATTTGCAGTAAAATTTTCTCACATTTTCTTGACAAGTCAAAATCTGTCCTAGTTTTCGCAAGACGTGCTCTCTGTGCCTGCCTGTTTCCTAGAAAATAGTTGTCCAAATAAATTGTCTCAGAAAGGAGCAAAGGTCATGTCCCAAAAAGGAAAATAAAGTCACAGATTATATTCGTATTCAAACTTAAAAATATCTTAAGGAAAGATTGAGGAAACACACAAAAAGGAAAAATAAAACTTGAGGGGAGAAGAAGGAGGAGGTTGGGCGAAACTAGCCAGAAAAATCCCTGCCAGAGCTTCTGGAGGCTTCCAACTGGAACTTTACAATATATTGGGTCCTCCTGTTCATTCAGGTTTGTCTGTTTTAGTTACTCAAAATAGCATTTTTTCATAAACATGTGTGCTTTGTAGTGGTAGTTGATTGTTAATCAGTTATTTTGTGCATTTATTGTTCAGATGACTATTCAGTTCTGTGCCTTGGATAGTTTTGTTAATGCAAACATAAATTGAATCTATGAAGCCTTATTAACTTGAGGGCTGTCAAGAACCAGTTTTATTTCATAGGTAGCCAGCTATGCAATTCAATAAATGCCATTGTCTGTAGTTCTTATGTTTGACAATTACAGATTAGGGCTGCATAGCTTTAGGGAGCGTTTTCTAGCAGTAAAATTTAGGTTTCACATGTAGTGACCTTATTTTGGGTACATCCTGCTGTTTGGTGAAGAGACATTGGTGGCTGCTCAGGGGAAGGGTGGTGGCAGGAGAGGACAAGGTCAGAGGTAACTCGGGGGGTTGCATTAACCAGCCTCAGGATGACAAGATGCCCGTGTTGGAAATGGCACACCCAGAATGTTTAGTAGCTGAGCAGTAACAATTGTGCAGGATTTTGGACTCCCCTCTGTGATGAGAAAAGGATGAGTTGTTTTCTGGGAGACTCTCTGCTGGTACTGGATATGAACAGTGCAGTTAGGGGAGCAAGCCTGCTCCTTCCGCCTTGCACTCTTCATGTACTGCCGATATATTAGAGAAATATTTTCTTCACTTCTGATTATATTAAAAACATCAGGGTTTCACTTTAAAAGATGCTGCAGGTCTCCTCAGTCTGGTTACATTGTACTTGGAATTTTCAAAAACCTTAGAGCCACGAGCCAGGGTATTGTTGCCTTTCCTGAGTGATGCTGGCAAAGGCAGTGGGAGTGCACATGGAGAGTCTACCACTGGCAGCACAACCTGCAAAATGAGGGGAATTCTCATCAGAAAGGAAGGACTTAAATCTTTCCTTCTAGAAAACCTTGCATTAGAGCAAGGAAAACTTATCTTTGCTTTTAAAACTCTCTAGCTGCTGAAGATGTACGTGCTATTGCAGTTGAAATGCACGGGAGAAAATGATGCTGTGTGCTAGGCATAGATTTTGGGTTTCAGAAAACAAGTATTTTGCAACTAGATAGATTGATCAGCTTTATGTGTTTAGTTGATAGCAAAGAAAAACTTTGGGCAGCTTCTGGTTTTGAAATATTTAGTTTTTACTTCTACTTTCAGACCGAAAAGCATCTGGTGGAAAGTTGCACTGTTGTTTCTCAGAGCTCACAAATGACTAAGCAAAGTGCATTCTATCTTTGCTTTTGTTGCCATGGGTCTGGTTAGTCAAAAGTGCCAAATATTCTGGCTCTAATCCAGCCAAGTTCCTTAGCCTGCTCTCAAGCCTATTTGTAATTGGGGTGAGTATAGAGGGAGCTGAGACCACTCTGGAGTGATGTTTGATTACCTTATCAGAAGAGAGAGTTTTCAGGAGGAAAGGTCTGTCCTGAAATGCTCTGGGTGATCCCAGCTCTCAAGGATGTGTGTGAGCACCCAAGAGCTGGAGTTGACATCTTTTATCTTGAGTAGTATATGGAAATCTGATCAGTTCAAACACTTGGTATTTTAAAGACATTATTTTCTTCATAGATGCTTTTTGAAAACTGGTGTTAGCAATATTTGTACATAGGTGGTCAAACACTGTGAGAAAACCCTGAGGGCAAGAACAGTGATAAGTCCATTATATATGGCATGGAAGGCCATCTTGCACCAAGTCACAGTTGAAAATTTCATTCTTATTATTGATTTAATCATGCTTATTAAAATAAGCAGCTAATTAACTCATTGTATGGATAGTTACAGAGGTATTAATCCTATATGTAAAGTGTAAGTATATAAATTCTCCTTTGGGTAGTTATTTGTATGCCACAAACAGCTGTAAATTCAGGAGATACTGGCCAATGCCTAGCAGCTAATTCAGGCCGATTTTTTTCAGCCAAGAGATTCTTAATTTGAAAAATACAGAGTTTAATATGCTTAAAGTCGCAAATTTAGGCTCAACAAAGCATTTAAGTCAATAACAAGATGAACACATTCTGGAAAAGTATGAAGGAACAAACACCAAACTAAACAACCCATAAAATGCTGATTAAGTTCTGAAAATTAAAAGTTCCATCAATTGAAAGCTTTGTTTTGGCATGTTGAACCAAAGGATTTTTTTGTTTGTTGATTTTTTTGTGTTTCGAAATTTCTTTGCAAGTGTTTTTTGAAAGCTGAAAATTTTGATTACAAATGTCATTTAAATTCAGAGAGGGATTGCTGAAATAATTTCTATGTAATCTGGTGGGGTTTTTTCCCAGATTTTTTTTTTATTGCTGTGAGAAAAGGGAGCCTTTTCAATCACTCACACTGCTCTCTTTGTGACAGCCTTTCAGATACATCATGACCTGATAGCAAAATCAGTCTTGTGAAAAGTATTAAGGATCAACTTTCCCTAAGTCTGCAAGTGAAATGAAACCTGAGCCCAAGGTGATTGCATTAAGCATGTGCTGTCATTCTTGTCACATCTGTGTTCTGGAGACTCAAATAAGCAGTAAAATGGTTAACTATCAGTGATATTTAGAAGAGTGTGTTCTTGGTGACATTGCACAAGTAGAGCTCATCTTGTAAAGCAAATTAATTTTCTAAAGTGTTTTCCCAAATCCAGGGGTGAAGCATGAACATCTCCATTATCATTAATACAGGCATTTCACGCTGTGTGCTCTTCTAGCCACTGTTCCATTCAGCGCTTTCTAATTACAAGTCACTAAAATCTGGGCTGCCTGCTGAACTGGGGTGAATTATGCATCTGGAGGGTCAAGGTCCTTCACCTTCCCAGCCCCTGAGGGGAAGGCTTTGTACAGAGGTAGATGTCAAGGGGAGGCCAAGGGCAGGAGAAAAACACATCAGTTCTGTAGGCATGTTGATTTACATTTGTGTGTTTCCCTTTTTTCGAGATAATAGACAAAATTTTTTTGTGTTTTCAAACCTTTTAGAAACTGATTGAGGTCAATGGAATCAAACTTAAGATGGCAAAGAAGACTGTTTAAAATCACAGCTATTATCTATTTTAATTTTCTCTGCTGGAGTGAACCCCAAAACATTCATTATGTGGAGGGTATAATCTCTGAACAAATGACATGGTGGAATTAATGAACAATTAACTATGATCATACGTTATAAACAGAGCTGATTAGAATCCACACATGCCTGGGTTTTAGAAAGACTCTTTTTTGACTCTGCTTTGTGTTGCTGAGATAGGACCACACAGCTCTCATTTCTTATTCATTGTGTGAGCATAACATCATTTCCTCTGAGGTAAGGCTACATCTCTTAGTTTTCATGGCAACCAGACAAAGAATTAATCTGATCTTCAACTTACTATGTGTGGGGAGGGTAGGGGGGAGGAGAATAATGTGTTTTCCTCATATCCATTTGTCTAATATGTTTAAGTTATTGGCTTCCTCCTATAACCTGGAGACCATTCTCCAGTATCCCAAGTGTGATAAATCAGAGTATTACAAAGCTGGAAGAAAGAGAATGTCTGTCCCCTGTAGCTGCAGCTGCATAGTGGTGTGTGCAGCATGGAATGCAGTAACTGCACTGTGCAATTTACTGTCTTCATTAAGTCAGAGCAGAGTCAGGTGAACCGTACAAACTCCATCTGAATTCACAGTGGGCTCCATGCTTGCTATTTACACTTCTTCCCTCTCACTTTATTTAACTTCCACATGTAGGTGTTTAATAAACTAATACCATTATAAACTAGGATGCTTTCAAAACCATAATGTCAGATACTGTGATTGTGGGTATTTTCAACCTTAAAGAGAAGGTGCTTCTGGCATTTTAGAATAGAAGCAGGCCCTGGGCTTTTCTAACGTCATTGGGGACAGGCGAGGATTTGTTTCAGGAGCTGCAGTGCAGCACCAGGCCATGACTGGACATACAGCTTGATGATTTTGCATCACACAAAAGCACTGGCTTCCCTCTTATCACCTCACTGCTCTGATCATCCTGAAAAGTGAGACAAAAGAAGTGGCCCACTGTATACTGACCTTCATTGTAACAGCAGAAACTCTTTGTTGTTCCATTGCAGTACTTGATACCCTCAAGGGCAATGCATTTGAAACTAGGAAATTTCATTTGCAGGAAGCAGGCATGCAAATTTCCATTACATAAGGAGAGGTGGAGTTTTACACGTGTACTCTGTGTGTATTTGTGTTTCTTAAAATATATACATATTGAGGGATACTTAGTAACTTACAGAAGAGTTCTTTAGTCAGAGACCATTTTATCTGAATAATTTGTTTTCAAATGATAAAAAGTTCTTACTGAAGTAGGAACATGTCCATCATGTACAGCACTGTAAGTGGGGGAATGATTGGTTTGAATTAAACAAAGATGTGTTCAAATGGTACTTTTCATATGCCTAACATGCTTATTGAGTGTTCTCCACCAGTAGCATGCTGTGCTGGTAGGGGCTACCTGCCAAACAGTAAACAACTGGTCTGGAGAGCTTTTAGCAAAATCCTCAGAGTTCTGAGGCCATTCATGTTCATGACATTGACTGTTGTATACTGCAGGCTTTGGTCTCTCTCTCCTTTGCAGAGGTGAATGTGAGGGATGTGAAATCTGTGTGCAGGCTCTCAGCACTTCTGGGACTGTAGATGCAGTGCCTTTGACCAAAGACTGGCACTGAGTGTAAATTGGCCCCAGCACTCCTGGGGGACTGTGGTCCTGTTTGAAGGTCACAGAGCACAGTCCCCGGCTGGACACCACGAAGGGAACACTGCAGAAGCCTGGCTGCAGATCAGCTGCAGAGAGCTATAGGGGTGCCTGGCTCACTGTGTTCAAGTGGGAGGGAAAAAGTGTAACAGGTTTGAGGTAGGGGTCCAGGGGAGAGCAAGAGTATATGTACAGGAGGTAGCAGGTTTTGTCCTCTTTGATTCTTTCAGCTTTCCACAGACTGGAGAAGAGCAGCTCCCTGGGCCTGGAATATCCCCTCCCACCTGCTTAGTTTTAGAGCTGCTTGACTGTCGGCTGCCCTGCCTTGAGCAGATTTACAGTTTCTGACAGTGGTTGTCGATGTCAAAAGTTGCCATTAGAAAGGACTTTTTTTACCTTCAGTAGGAGTGACAGTGAGATTTTGTTCTCCCATCTCACGGTATCAGGGAGTCCCAAGGCAGTGAGATTTGAGAGTTTAACACTCAGGCATGGAAGGCTTATCCTAGTTGGTGTCTGGAGTCCCAGAACTTTATGGTTTGGCAGTGATTTGCTTTTAGCTTTAGAGTTCACGACTGCTGTCTTGTTTCTGTGGTGGATTATGCAGGCATCAAAACTTTAAAGCTCATTCGTCTTTGTTTCCACAAACTTGGTTGAATTTTGGCCCCAAAAGTGATTGTGAAAGAGGACTGTGGGTTTTCAAAATCTGACCCTAAAAGTCATGTTGGTGTCAAATCTTTGAATATTAACATTAAAATATTTTTATTTCCTTTTAAGAAGAAACTGAAGAGCTGGTTGGTGAAGCTTTTGCTGCACATGAATATGAGTCACAGCATCAGTAACATCCAAGAGTGTGTCCTAAGGTACAAATGTAATGCCTGGGAGAGGGAGCAAAGGCAGGTGTGATCTGCCTATTCCCTGGCTGGACAGGGTGTGCTGACTAATCAGGAGGTTTGAGCTCCAGAGAAAGCTGCAGGCCCTGTAGGTGTAACCTCTCCCAGCATTACTGACAAGTGCAGCAGGGCTGAAGACAGGCAGAGAATCTTAGGACTTAATCTTTCATGGAAAACAAAGTGAATGCTACCAGAGGCTTACTTTTACCAATACTTTCCACTTTCCTCCTTCTTTCCTCCATCACACTGAACATATGTTGGGTACCTTTCTATGTAAGAGTTGGCCATATGCTGAACAAGTCCTCTAGGAATGGCTTTCTCAGCACCAGAAAATGCTCTGCTGTGGCAAATTGACAGGTAGACTAATGCTATTACCCTTTAATGATGTTTTAACATAAGCAGAGATTTGAAGAAGGACGGCCTGAGGTTTCTTAACAGTGGTACAAGAAAAAAAACAATCGTGAGGAGTGGTTTAAAAATTCTCCCCTAGCTCAGGTAATTTTATTAAAGAAGAGGAGAATTTAGGCTTAATTTATTCTTATGTTGTGCCTTATGTGTGTGTTGACCTATTGGTTTGAAAGGAGTGCTACAAGATTCAGCTCTGTTAATGGTTAATCTCTCACCTGTTTTAGTTCAGATGTAAATAGTACTGTGTTGTGTGAAACCTTGAAGAAGCAGACCCTAGTGAGCAGGTTTATCCCATTTAATGTTTCAAGGAGGAGGAGTTAAGAGCTTTCCATTTAAATCTAGCAGGAAGCATGCACATGGGCAGGAAGAATCAGAATAGCTGAACACAAAGATTTCGTGTCATTATTTAGAATCAATTGGAGTGATTTCTTTGAATACGTATATTTTGCTTCTAGAGAAAGTATGTTAGTTGCTTGCAGACAGAAGTCTGTGTATGAAAAATAATCAATACATTTAATTTCAGTTGCATCCTCTTTTGATAAAGCACACTAACATTTCTCCAAGGGAACAAGTGATTCCAGGGTTCCTCAAAGAAGAAAATTGTGTAGGTGGGGTTTTCTTGCAGTATCATAAGAAAGCACCCTTCAAATGGAAGCTTTTGAGTGTATATATAGCATAGCAGTAAAAGCAGACACATTCCTGTGGGTGAGCAAATATAAACTCCTAAAGACTACAGAAACTGAAAATGAAAGCAGCAAATTAATCTAGAAACCTTTCTGCTCTGCTCCTGATCTGGCCCCAGGTCTTCACAGTAATTAGAGGAAAGAATGATTTCTGGGTTTTTTGCTTTGGTTTCTTTGTTGGTTTATTCATTTTAGAATGAAAGAGGAGGATTTTGAATTGTTGCCCGATGTGCATTGCACAGATAACATGTTATTTGTTGCCTGTGGCTTCTCAGGAGACTGAGCAGAAAGTAGGAATAAGTAGCACGTCTTGGGAGACCACTTTGGCTGCAGAGCTGTTGTGGAATTCAGCACAGTGATAGTGTTGTGGCTGTTCATTGTTTGGCTGTTCGGCTTGGGGTTTTTTAAAACTAAATTAGTAGAACTTTTCTTAAAAGGGTTGAGGCTCACTTTTCTCCTTTATGTTAGTGCAATATTCAGTTCTCAATGTCTCAATAAGCATAGTAAGTCTAAGGCAAACCATAATATTTATACTCCTTTTGAGGGTTAGTATTAGCCAGTTTTTTTGAAATGGTAAATGTTTTTCATGCACAAAGGTCCATTATAATTTGTCTGAGTTTACATGTGCGTGTGTGTGCACACACTGAAGTTATTGAGTACCCTGTATAGTTACTGCAGAATGTCAATGAAATGACGCAGCCACCATGACACAGAAAGAGTATTAAATATTTTTCAGCACTAGATTAAATTTCCCAGCATTTCTTCTGCAGTGATTTCTGCCCTGATAAAATGAATAGCTCATCGATACCTCCGTAAACATCAACTGCAGCCTGCAGCTTTATTTGCCCATCATTAAACAATTGACAATGTATTCAGTATTCCAGCCCAGCTGATCATGAGATAAAGTGTGACTAAAAAGTAGATCATCTGGTGGATGCTCCAGTGTTTGGTGGGACACAAAGGGCTCCTCTCTCCTCTCCAGCTTGCCCGTGCAGCCCCTGCTGCAGTCAGCGGGAGCGGTTCGTGCCTATTTGAGGCACGCTGCTGTGTCTGAAACACTTGCCCCATTTCATCATTGACATCAGCTGAGCAATAGGGACATTCAGGCCAAGCACAGCCACTTCTTGGCTGCTTGTATATTCACCTGGTTGCAATGTTAGGTTTAGTGGCTGAGCCTGTCCTTTCCATTTTTGTGGCCCGCACGGAGTCCTTGCATGGGGTGTCTGTGCATCGTTTATACTTTCCAAGATGACTGAGGATGATATTATCCAAGGATTTTCTTCTTTTCATGGTATGATGGCTTACAACTGGTGAAGGGGCAACTTGCACTATTCACACCAAACCTTTGTTGGGAGGACCATCCCTGGCTGGCCAGCAAGTACTACAGCTCCCATGTCCAGGTGGTGCTGGAGCCACTAGATGTGACCTCAGAAGAGAGGTCATGTTCTGTTTCTGTTCATTCTGTTTCTGAATGTCTGTGAGCACAGGAGAAGAGAGTTGAGCCTATCAGATCTCTTCCATGCTTCTTTCACATACAAAATTCCATAACTGAGATGAGTTTGGGCTAATGTTAGGGGCTGAGAAGCTTCCTTTGGAAGGTTCCTGCTGCCAAATGTTTCATTGCTTTTTCATGGATGGAGATAGTCTATAACAGTAATTACTCAAGCCTCGTGTGTGCTTTTGAGCTGTGGCTTTTGTCCTTGTCACAGGAGGGGCAGTGGGATGGCAGTGGCGTGTCCCAGCCTCTGTGCTAGGCTGGGCTGACCCCTGTTGGCCTCTTGGTTTAAATGTTCCTCTGTATCCCAGTGCCTGGGAGCTGAAGAGCTTTGTTTTTTCCTGGTACCCTGCGAGGAAACAGAGACCTGTGGCTCACAGGCCAGACACAGCTGGGAGCTCCTGTGGATGTTGTGTTGTGGGTGTCCAGGCTGATGAAGATATTTAGAAATACTCAGCCCTCTGCAAACAGTCAGCTCCCCACACGTGTGTGGGAACTTGTTGCAGCTCTTTTCCCAGCCAACCCTTCAGTTAAAAAATGCATTGGGACTGCATCTATTGCTGCCTGTGTGTCCAGAACTTGATTTGTCTTCATGTGAAGCCTTTACTCAAGCTTTCTGTCTGTATTTTAGACTATACCTCTGTGGACTTTCATCTGGGCAGACTCTTGTGTTCCTAAAATAATGGTGGAGTTAAGGTGGAGAGCCATGCTAGGAGCACAGCATCATCCAAAGAGTTGAGGTGGCTTTCACAGTAGAGTTTATTCAGAACCAAAGGTGAAGATAGGTTTATTTGCAGAAGACTGCCCACTCTGCAATTGCCAGCTTACTGCAAGTGTTGATATGAATTCAGTTCAGAAGAAGAAATGAGGGACAGAGTATTTGGTTAAGAAACATTTACATCTTTTTCTCTTAGCTGTTATTCTTGTGCAGATGTACATTCATTGTGGTTTTTGTTCAACATTATCTTTTCCAGTGCTGATAGAAGTTGATCATAATTGGGAAAATTTCTTTCTTATTTAAGTATGTGAGCTTCGTACAACCAACTATGCCTTTGCATTCCTGGATCAGTTCAGGTATCATCCAGTGGGATTTTTTGCAATTTTCTCAGTGGATGGTTCTCAATTCAGGTTGTCAGGGGCTGATGGAGCCTTAGCCTTCTGTCTGGAGCCATAAAGAGGCTGTGTGGTATTTGGCACGTACAGCCTGGAAATGGCTCCTTTGTTACACAGCACATGGATGTAAGAAATCACTGGCATAGTGCAGTTAGGGTTTTCATATCCTGAAGGACTAAAGAGTACCCACACAGACCCAACTACATGAGGGGTAGCAATGGCAGCGTGGCAGGCTCAGAAAGCTTCAGCTATCAGTACATGCAAAAATTGTAAATGGTCTTTTTCCACAAAAGCTGAGCTTTGGCGCTCACACATGTGAATTCTAAATCAATCTGATTGAGCTACCTCATAAGTGTGATTCTGGTATGTTCTCTCTTCTTATAAAACAACCTCTGATAGCACTGAAGTGAATAATTCTATATTTGGCAATTATTTATTAACTGCAGATCTCATAAATACAGCAGATGCATTTCCTGGATGGCAGCCATTAGTGCATCTGGGAATTTATTTACTAGTTACTGAAAATACTGGACTGGAAGGGAAAAAGAAAAGATGTTGCCTCTTCTTCCTAATTTTCATTTGTTTTTCTGAAGTGCTCCACAGCATTCCTTCCTCAGATTTGCCATGTTAGGAACAACCCTTGACATCTCTCAAATATTTAGTTGTCTTCCAAAGTAATAGCCTTGTAGGATATCCTGCAGGCCCTGCTTCTTGGAGATTTGTATCTGAAACCACTTAGGGCAGCAGCCTCTGAATTTATTTGAAGAAAAATAAGAAGTCCTTGCAAATGATTCTTAGCTGGTTATTCTTACTGTGCTGAATGTGACTAAAAGTTAGAGAGGACTTTTCAAGTAGTTGAGAAGTGAAATTGGATCTGTTGGATGCCTGGAGGTTTTCTATAACCTGCATGAATAAACTGAGGTTTGTGGTGGAGCCAGGCACAATTCCTGTGTGCCCTTAATACACCTGCTCTCCTGGGCTGGTGCAGGGCCTCAGCTCACCTGGCAGGCACCAACAAATTACAGCTCCCCCTGAAATTTTGAGGAGAGTAAAAAAAAAAAAAAAATTGCTCCAGGATATAATGGAACCCTTGCTGATTTTTGCTGTTTTGCAAATGTAAGTATGCAATTATTCCTGATTTCAAAACGAAGTAGTAACAAAATGGGGAGAAACACCTGCTTTATGCTCATCTTGAGGATTTTACTACCTCAATGACAAGATGTTGTTTTACCTAGGTTTCTTTCATCCAAAACTTGTTTCAGTATGGGGACTACTTGATACTCTCTTCCTTCTGCTTATTCTCATTCCTCCTGTCTTCCATTGTTTCTTTTTTTTTTTTTTTCTCTTAATGGCTTTCTTCTGAGAAGGAGATTTGCAGTTGTAATTAGGACAGGCCAAAAGGATGGCATTTGGATTTGTGGTTTTTTTGCCTCCGTGCCTGAGGTGAAAAGAGGGATGATTTCAAGCCATTAAACATGCAATAAGGCATGAATATCTTTGGGCTCAGAATTTCCTCTTGCTGAAATTTATAGAGATTCAATTTTAATATGGACTTAGTCTAGGGAAGAGCATGTTCTTTATGATATGGAGCATTTTGCTCCATGTGTTAGTATTTCAACTGTGGATCTTTATGGCATTGGAATTGAATCCCTCTGACTTCCTCAGGAGGCAAAGTCAGAGACAGGGTTTGCAGTATGCACTTCTGTTCATGGAGTGTATTCATCTTTAATGGGAAAGCAAGTACCAGGGTAATTTCTTTAGCTGTGCATGATCTTATTCCCTCTACATACTCGCTGTATGTTGTATTTTATATGTAAAGTACAACAGTTAAAGACATAGAGCAAAATATATGCCAAGTCAAATGCTCATAGAAAAGCACTTCTAATAGGCTTATGAGAACATACCTGGTTTTGTGGTAGGCTGTCACACTTGGTATATCATTGGCATTTTCTGTATTGGGGTGAGGACAAAGAAAATGCTAAGCAAGGGACTGAAATCTTAGAAGCACATCTAAAAACATTCCACTTCTGTACTGATTGCTTCTTATCTTTGTGATAGCTGTGAACTTTGGTGTCATCACTAGTTGAATATTTTTGAAGATGCTTTTGGCTTAATTTTGTTTTTAAAACAATACCATTTAAAAAAAATCTGTAATTTCCCCTCTAAACAGCTTAACTACAAATATTCTACTAGTCATAATAGAGTTTGTCATTTTGAATATGAATTCATTTCCAGTCTTCAAAAATGTCTTGGGGCTTGTTAATCTACAGAGTGGTTGTGAATGTCATTTGTGATAATTTTCCACTGCTGTTTCTTTCCAAGAAATATTTGAATTTTTCTAAGGAGCCATTAGGGTTTGATGCAAGACAACAGACGTAGCAGTAACATATAGCTCTCGGGTACATGCTTCTCAGTTACCTTTTGTGCAAGAAAACAGCATTGAGATGCAACCTTTCAAAGTGAACCATGTTCCTAGAAATAGATTAATTGTTTTTAACAAAGATGCGGGTGGAAGTGGACCCAAAAAAAGAACCCCTTTCTCTGCCAGTGGGTCTTTAGGCATTTCTGGTAACACTGCTTGTGTTTCAGCTTCCACATGAGCCTCTAAGCTTGAGGGAGGCACTCAGAGGGTACTGTAGAATACTTCACTGGACGTTTTGAGTAGCAAAGTGTGTGTAGCGTGTGCACCTTAGGGTGTTTTGTAAGGTAGGAGTCTGCTGTTAAGACACATCTTTGTGTGCTGGCTGTGCGTCTGTCAAAGCCAGGCTTTTTCTTGTTGCATGAACTCCCTCTTTTCATTTCACTGCAGTCTCTCAAGTCAAAGTCTCAAGGCCAAATCTGCAAATAGTCTGTAGTGGAAACTTCTACTGATGCCTCCCTGTCACTACCCAGAATTCACACAGTCTGCAGGTTAATGGTTTTCACTCACTCGTCTGTGACCCATTAGAGGCCCACGGAGTATTTGCTGCTGAGGTGATCTTCCCCTTTTGTTGCTGCTTTAGAAGAAAATAAGTGGAAAATACCTGATATCTGGGAGTTGCCCTAGAGCAAGCTGGGTCACAGACAGGAAGATAAGGAATATCTGAGCACTAAAAGGCAAGAGGGTCCACAAGATTGTTTTAAGTGAGGGATTACCATTGTATGACGGTGAGCTTGAAAAGGATGGATTGCACAAGGGATGCAAGCAGATTGTGCCCTGTGTTGGAAGCCAGGCCTTGCTGAAAGCTCCATTCAGCCCCAGACACATGGGCTGTGGAAGTGCAGACCTGGCAGCACGAGTGGTTCCCTTGCCAGGCTCCCAACCTGCTGCTCTGTGCAGCAGCCACTATTGATCCTCCACCGGCGCTGGGGAGCAGGAGCTGCGGGACACAGGTGGGACGGCACGTTCACTGGAATCCCCCCTCCATAGTGGCTCTTCGGAAGTAGCTTGCCTCAGTTGATGCTGGTCTTGAGCAGTCTCCCTCAGGTCAGTAGGTCCTGCCTGCAAATGTGGGTCGTTTGGCAGCTCTTCCTCACTGCTGGTGTCACTAGGGATAACGCCATGACATCAGTAAAATGGCTGCCATCAGCAGGACGCCAGCACTGTCAGCTGTAATTAAAGTCTTCGGCCTAAATAATCCCTTCTGGATTCAGGCAACGGAGGGACTGTGTGTGTTCCCCTTGTCCCTGCTGAAGTGAGTGCCAGCCCCCACAAAAGCACAGCTTCGTGCCCCCGGTGTGGCAAATGTTTCTGGCTCGCAGCCCGCGTGAGCAGGGTGCGTCCATGGCTCTGGAGGGAATCAGGTCAGCCTGGTGGATAACCCTTGGATCTGATGGTTTTCTTTATGGAATCACAGAGCATACAGGGCCTTTGCAGTGGGTCACCTTCCATCTGAAGAAGTGAACCAGGTGGACAGTGTGGACTCACACAGTGATGGTGGTGATCCTTTCTGCATGGTGCAGTTTCCGTCAGCTGAAAATGACAGGAACAATAGCAGAATAGGGCAGTAGTGCTTGTGCACACGAGGAACCATCTCAGCCTGATATCTGTCCTTTTCTGGGCCCTAAAAACAGGGCAGGTTGGTTTTAAACTAGGAGTTTTTGTGCCTGTTTTGGATTTTTTTGTGCTTTGGGTTTTGAGTAGGTTTGTGTTGGTTTTTTGTTTGTTTGTTTGTTTGTTTGGGTTTTTTGTGTTTTGTTTTGGGTTTTTGGTTTTTGGGTTTTTTTTTGGTATGATTTTTGTTTAAAGTCTTGGTATAGACAACTTGGCCTCAAAAATGCTCTGACTGGTTGATTTGAATTTTTCAGAGGCATTTGAGATATGGTCATAGCTGTAGATCACAAAAAAACCCAAACCAAATCAATAAAAAAATAAATTAAAACCCCAAAACTGAAGCAAAAAAACAAACAAGCAAACAAAAACCCCCTAAACCTCCACACATCTTTTCTGTGGGCAGAAGACCCTCTTGGCTACTTTGAACTCTATTTGAGCAGTTTGTATCCCACCTAAATCTCTGATCCTGGTGTTTGCTGCAGACTCTGGGCTGACACAAGGGGCAGGGACTTACTGCCTCTGCTGCCTTTTGTGGCGTCACCAAGAAGTGACCTCAGTCTGAAGTCATGTTGCTTCTATCCCTTACAGCATAGAAAATGTAGCATGGGAAGAAATGGTATTTTCCTTTGTTCTTTCCCAGTTGCTCACCAGTGGAAAGGGACCTCTTCAGCCAGCTGGAGGTAAAAGTGCATTTTCCTGGAGGGAAGCATTGTGAGGAAGTGCTACCACAAAAATGGGAAACTGGGTCCTGGCAGCTCTCTGGTGTCTGCAGATGGTGGCTGTGGCAGCTGCTGTTCTGTTCTCTGGAGGAGGCTCTCTGAATCTCAGTCTTCAGAGATGCTTTGTGTCAAACCTGTGAGAAGATGGAAAGTACTTGGTGAAAAAATGTTTTATAATTGCATGTAGTTTTATGTCTATTGATTGTGTGTTACATGAGTTTGCTGAAAGATCTCCATCAATGAATTCCTGTAAAAGCTAATATCATACTGAAAAAATTGCCAAGCAAAGATAATCCAATTAAGTGGCTGCACATAGCTGAGTTTCTAAATTATTGATATTGTCTTAAAATGGGCTGCCTTGTAGTGCAGTAAAAGCTGCAATGTAGGTGATATATTTAGCTGTAGTCACATTGTGATATCACTGTGCAGTATTTTTTTTAAAAGGTACACAAAAGATATTTTAAAGAGACATGGCTTTTTTACAGAGCACATACAAAAGAATGCGTTTAAAATTAGCATCTGGGAATTAAATACTAGGACTTATGCCTGCATTTGTCTGTTGTTTATCTTCAGAGAGATGGCTCCTGTCTTTAGGGCTCAGAATTTGCATGGTGTTATTGGCAAAACTGAGGCCAAAATCTGTATTGCAGTTGCCCAAAGGGAAGTCCAGCTGCAGCTCTGCATTTGCTGAAAGGAAGTATTTTTCCACTGTGGCTCTTAAAATAAATAAATAAATAAATACATAAATACAAGACGCCCCCACCAAAACTCCAGAGCAGTTGAGGAAGTTGAGTGTCAGTGGTAGAGGGCTGCAGCTCTGCTTGCTCCCTGTGGCACGTGGGGTGGCTGCACAAGTCTGTCAGGCAGAATGATCCAAAACTACTCAGAGCTTTCGTTTTTCAAAGCTCTCAAACTCAGCAAACAGGCAACAGCTGTGGCACACCGATGTTATGTTTGGAGGGAAGATAAGGAGCAGCTAAAGAAGAGTGCCCTGCACTAATCCAATCTAGAGGCGATATTAAAGCTGTGGATCACGGTAACAGAGCCTGTGTCCAAAAGCAAAGGGACAAAACGTCCTCCACAGACAGATTAAAGAAGTGGTATTGATTACTGTCTCTGTTATCAAGCATCTGGGACACTAATCAGCATCTCAGTTATGCATTTTAGTAACGAGGGAGGGCAGTGATTCAGTGGTTGGGAAGGCAGCAGGATTAAGTGGAGAGGAAAGAGAATCATTATGCTATGTCCTCAGCTGCTGTCCACAATGGAACATTAAAACCCATCATGATTGATTTTTGTTTTCTAAAGGGACTATATAAAATATTACTCCAACAGAATATCCTATTTTAAACTTAACCTGGATGAGTTTACTATTTCCCATATGTTTTTGTTGAAAACAGCTTGCAAAGGCTCACATCCTCCCTGAGTGAAGGCTTTGTGCCAAAGCAGGAATTAACCCATTAGTCATTTAACAGTTAAAAGGGACTGTTAAATGTAATGTGTAAATCCCTATGAGATGTTTCAGTTCAGTACTTGTTATTTGCTACTGTTATGGTGGTGGTAAAACATAAATGGAGAGAGAGCTCAGATCAGATGTCCATGACACGTGTATGAAAGAAATGAGGAAAGGGGTTGTTTTGAACATCTTTGATGCTGAAAGTGAGAAGATTGTCCCAGCTTTCAGCTGTCTCTGGGGTCAGGTTGATGGCACCTGAATTAGGACCCTCATGCCCCTCAATAGTCCATGGAAAGAGAGTGACACCTCCAGAAGCTGAGTGGGCACCGCTTCAGAGTAGCTCAGGTAACCTGTCTCCGTGCCCATGGGCTGTCCCTTACCTCCCTGAGTGACCCTGCCTGGACACCTGGGGTCAGCCAGGGCAGGCTGGGCTCTGTCTGCCTGGGCCAGACCCTGTTCTTTTGTGTGATGGTATTCAACTTCCCCGTGCCCAGGCTGTGCCAGCTCATACCCATGGGGTCAAATCCTGCCTGCCAGTGGGTATTTTATGGCCTTGGTGGCCTAAGAGGGAGCTTATCAGAATGCTGTGATTTATGGCTGTGAGTTTGTTGTTCGGTGTAACGGAAGTAAACACATATGCAGGAGGGCTCTAAATTCTGCTTGGCAGGGATGCTCTTTAAACTGCTGTCAGCTGGCTGTATTTAAACTAACTAAATAAAATATCTACATAAATACAAGCTGGAATTTCCAGTTTGCACTTTCTGCAGAGTATGTCTGAAGAAACAGAATTTCTCTTACTACGCTGTATTTCACTCTGCAGTTCTTGAGACCTCATTAATAAAACTGTCCCAAAAGAAGAAGGTACACTATTTTTGCATTTAATCCTCCCAGGTTTTCCATATTCTCCCTTGGCCTCTATATATTACATAGCTTTAAAGGTGTCTTTCAAAAAATATTGAGTACATTGTTCCCTGTTGTTAGAAATCTAAGCCATTTAGGGTTGGTATCTAGTTTACTGGCTAATTGTTATAACTGAAATTACATGGCCATAATTTCTGGTAATGCTGGATGTAGTCAAGATAGGCTGAGTGAGTGGAAAAAGCAGTTAGTCAAACTGGGGTTGTTTGCATTCATTTTGCAGACATACCTGAGACTGAGTGTTCAGTGGCATTGACCTGTTGATATTATTTGCATCTTTCCTTTGTGGTTTTTATCATTATCCATTGTATTGTATTTTTAATAAAAAAAACCCACATTTATTTTTATTTTCAAAATCCTGAAGAGCTTTGCAAACGGAATAATTCATAATTTTTTGTATATCCAATATGGTTCTGTGTGTGAAAAGTAAGAGGGGAAAAAAAGTAGTATAAGAAACCTCTAATGTTGGCATTGAAAACATAGGAAATGCAGCCAGGAGCTGAGGTCAGCAGATAAAGGCTCCTAATGTAGGTAATTGCCACTGCTCTGGGAGCTGGGCTAGGGACAACTTAAATCCCTGAGCTGACATTTTGTCATGACATCCATTTACCTCTAAGTTTGCAGAAGGCATCCTGGGATCTTTGCAGGCTGTACACTTCAGAGGGGGATTGTGCTTCATCCAAGCTCTGAGTGGTAATAAATAAGTGAACTGTAGCAGTGTAAACACCTGGGGGAGCTTTCTGATGTAAATTTATGCAGTTGTACAGGTGTGTGAGCACTGGAACAAGCTGCCCAGGGAAGTGGTGGAGTCACCATCTTTGGAGGTGTGTAAAGATGTGCAGATGTAGCACTTGGGGGCATGGTTTAGTGGAGGACTTGGCAGTGCTGGGTTAATGGTTGGGCTTGAGGTTCTAAGATCCTTTCCTACCCAAACGATTCTATGATAGGGTGAGAGCCATGTGCTCTGTGTATCCCTGTGCAGTGAGTCTTTTCCAAATAAATACACACTTAACTCCCAAATCTTGCTGATGTTTCGTCCTAGTACTCCCCCTCTTTGTGTTTTCATCATTTTTTTCACAGTCCACTGATATTTTCCAGCTATCACAGTGCTCTCACACATTACAGATTTACATGATGTGCTGAATTAAGCAGGAGGACATCACCAGGAGCAGCACATCCACCATCACTGTTGTTACAAGAGGCACGGCTGTTGCCTGCCTCTTTTCCTTCTTTCGTAAGCTTTTAAAATGAATCTTTCCATTTTATATGCATATGGTAAGATTAGATCAAAGCTAATGTAGTCAATAACAAAAATACAGGAGGCGACTTATTTACCTTCCACATGTATCTCTGCTAACAATCTTAATCAGAAGGACAAGAATAATGAATTTTTACTCCAGTCATACATACTGATGGGGTATTAGATGTGTGGATGGTGCTTATTTAAAAGAGCACTCTTTTGCCACTAATTTTTAGGAAATATGATTAATGTCAGTAATGACATGGTTTTCCATCCTGGAGCAGTCTGTCAGGGCTCTCAGGAGGGTTCATTTTAGTTTAATATTCATAGATGAACTAGCCCTTTTAGAAGAGCTTTTCTGCTTTTTTTTTTCTATTTGCATTTCAAATAATTCCATGGAATTGTGTGGGAGCAAGAGAATTGTCTGCTGAATGCTGATGGATGCAGTAATATTAATAGTAATAATATCATTAGTAGTGGTAAGGAAATAAGTAAATCACAGAAATTTGCATGTGCCTTATTCTATTAAATCCTGCAGCTATGTTTTTTTCCTGAATTTACGAGATGTTTATGGCTGTTTATTCTGAACAGTAAAGCCCTCCCATGCACTCTGCATTGGCATCCCCCATAGCCCAGACACCAGTTATCCCCAGGTGAAGGTCAGCATTATGCACCCACAGTGCAGTTCATCTTACCAGAGTAATATTTTACGAAGTGCTGGATCTGAGCTTTTGTGATGAGCACCCTCTTCTAGGGAGAAAGAGGTTTGGTCTGTAAATCAGAAATGACAGTTTATAACAGTGAGATGGGGAAGGGAGGAGAGGGAAATGGAGCTGAACTCTACATTATGGAGGGGCTGTAGTTTCTCATTACAGCCCCAGGAATCCTGATCTACAATTCTTTGCCAATGAATGGCTTTGTATGAAGGTGGGGACAAGATTGCCTTAATGCTTTGGGTTGAAGAAGAGCTTCTTTTTGTTTTTATTGTGGGTCTGGAAGAGGTGAGAGAAATAGTTTTATTCTTGTTTGTTCTTTGTGTCATGTCCAGGCGGCATTCCCAGCCAGTTCATGAGAGGAATTTATAAACCAATATTTTTACTAATCTGCAGGCTTTGTATTTCCACAAGATGGTGCTTACAATCCAAATCAAAATGGCAGTATATCTCCTCCTCTTCTCTGCTGTTAAATCTGAAATGAGATCCATTGTTACTGTAGAGACTACTTGTGTGCTCCAAACTGCATCGTATCTGTTAGACAGTATCTAATAAATCCAATTGAATTTGAAGCACAGGTACTAAAGAACATTAATAAAGTATAGTTTCTGATGCATTCATTTACCCTTTTCATGGTGTTTGTCACTTTAATTTATACAGTCGTTTTATGATGCCTGGTAATTAAAAATGAGATTCCTTGATAAACTCTGTGGGAGCTGGGTCAAATTTTGAATTCAGATTCAGAAGTGCCATGTCCTAACTTTAAGCAGGAGTGGAACATGTGCAAATCTAAGCAGTCTTTCATTATTAATGGGAAAAAAGATGGGTTTTGCTTAGTGGTTATACTGCTTGGAGTCTCTGGAGCACGTTGCTTACATTTTCCTCTTTGCTAAAGTCAATAAGATGCAGTTGATGAGGTCCATGGCTTCCTTTTGTTTTATGTCCAGGATCACACCATTCTCTGTGGTTTTCAGCAGCCATCTGCCTGTTCAAATATGTTGGACTGGGGAATGCTTTTATGAGTATCTAAAAAAATACAAATTCTGTGTGTGTGCAGAGTATTGCTTGTTTAAACACGGAAATGAGTCTTTGAAAAGATCTGTCACCTTTCCTACTGGTACAAAAACAGAGGTGAGTTATGGGAGAGATTACTTTAGCCAGAGTGGGTCAGCATTATGTGGGTTCACATTTATCATGTGCTTTAGATGTCTTCTAAAAAGCACATTAAAATCTTGGCTCATCTGACATGGCCTCAGAGTAGAGCTCATTAGCCATTGGCCCAGGGAGAAAAGTTGGGAAAAGTCAAAAAACTTATGGAGTCTGGGATTATTCACAGAAGGTGTAACTACAGAATTCACGGTGTGTCCTGGCAGTTCATGAGAGATAATTACATTTTCAGTTAGCAAGTCCAGCGTGCTATTTGGATGCATTAATAATTTGAGAAAGCTCTGGGCTTCAATATGAGATACTGAATAGTAAATTTATGTTAAATAGCAGTGCCTGCTGGGGGGGTGAGGATTAGGAAGTGCCTTCTCTGTGTTATTAATGAAGTTTTAATTGTTCATGTCTTGTTCAGAAGTGAACAAGAAAAGGAGACAGCTCTTGTCTGTGCAGGATGCAAGATGCCCTCCTCCCTCTGATGGCTCCTCTTGAATCGGCAGCGCAGCGAGCCAGGGATGCTGTTCAGTGAGGCACCAGCTCCTCTGGCTGCTTCTCTATAGAGTTTTTATTTTAGGCTAATAGGTAACTAAGGGAAAATGCCAACTTATTGGGTTGCTAATTGAAGCTAGGATTTATAAATGGGATTTTCATCAATCAAAAAAGGCATAGCAGTAATGGTAAAATATCTGTAAAATAAATAGATTTACAATGGAGGATAGCATTCAGCACCCTAAAAATAGCAACTGCTGCCTCCTCCATTATGCAGTGTGAACACTAGCTAGTTTGTCCTGCCAAGGGACTGCTTTTTCATGAAGCATCGTGGAGATAATACAGATATAAGAAATACTACTGCTGTACAGTAATTTTAGAAGCCCTTTGAAAGCTATTTAACATCAGATTAAAAAAAAAAAAACAGTTCACAGAGAGAAAGGAAACGTGAGAGCTAGCTACAATAATAGCTACAGGCTTAAATGTTCTCCCAAGGAAAAGAAGTGCAGTGCTAACTAAGCAGGTTAGGAAGAAACAGATTATGGCCATGTGTGCTGTTGTAATTGACTGCATTATTCATGAAGTCATTCCAAGGTGTATTTCTGGATCTGCTCAAAATGTTTGATGTGAAATTAAGAGACAAAAGCTTCATGAACCTCTTCCACTGATGTAGCACTGAGAAAAAACCCAGTGTTATTCTGGCCTCATGTAGTTTGAAATGCATTTGGGTAAGTGCAGCATGACTGCCAGGTATGATGGAGTGTGATGCAAAGAGAGCTACAGAGCTCCTTTAGAAAGATCTTTAATGGCTGTGGCTCTTGTATTTCTCTTTGCAGATAGGAAAAGGAGTCCTACATTTCTGAACTAGAGCTGCTTTCCTGTAAACTAAAGGGTTTGTTCTGTAGCTTGAAATACCTGCTGTGTAACTGTAAAGAATTGCACTACACCCCAGCATAACCCAGTGTTGAATTCCCATGCATCTGGAAAGCTCAGCCTAACTTCAGGAGTTACACATTCTGCAGCCTCCTCTTGCCCTCCCATCCCTAATTCCTGGGGAGCCATATGAGAGTTGGTGCAGTCTCTGAAGCTGCCATTTTCTGTTCTTTTGTAGTTCTAATGCAACATCAGAAAGCATCTGTCTTAGCTGTGGCCAGCCTCTCATGTGTGTGAGACACACAGAAGCAGTAGCAGCGCTCCAGGGACAGCATTAATATTTAGCCAAGCTGCCAGCACTCCAGTGAGAACTGAGAGATGTTTTTATACATCTGTGCTGACAAATAGAAGTCCTGTTTGGAATGCAGTTTGCACAGCTGTCCTCATTCCCCAGCAGCATGTCAGAAATGATCTTGATGAGATCATTATTTTTTTATTCATTTTACTAATTTTCCTCTGTTTTAGGGAAATTCCTACATCACCCCAATGCAGAAGAATGTTTACTCCTTCCTGGTCTAAGACATCTTGAGGTTATTACATCTGAATGTTCCCAGTGTTCTTGGAAAGCTCTGTTCACAGTGTTAGCTCTGTTGCAATAGCAAAGTTGAGGCACTATGAGTCCGGTGTTATTGCCCTACCTAATATTTGGGAGGAAAAAGGTTGTGGAAGTTGCTTGTGTTTGCTCCCCAGACCTTTTAGTTGTGGAACTTCTGAGAGATAGTTTTGTACCAGTTCAGAACACTGAACCTGTCAGAAGCTGAAAATTCAGTCAGTTTATATATATTGCTTTATAAATTGTCCATGCCTCGATTCTCTTATTGCAGAGCTCAAAGTGAAGGTTCAGTAAGATGAAATAATTTGAGATTTTGTTGTGACTGTGTTTAAGGGCAACAGTTCACTTCAGAATGTGTAACTCCTGGAGCTTTCCCCTTGATTCTGTGAAAATAATAGTGCCTTAGGAAAGGAAGTTGATAGGGAGGAACTTACTGACCAGAGAACTTAACTGGATTAAGTTAAAACTAGATTTCTTCAGAAAATCTAGTTTCATTCTGCAGAAGAAATACAGGTAAATTTTTTAACTGGGAACAACACCATGTAGCTGTGAGTGGTTACTCTATGGCAATCTTCTGGCTATTGGTGACCAGTTTGTGTCCTAGCAGCTGGGCTATGTTAATACTGAGGCTGGGGATGACTTTTGAGTGATGCTGAAATCAACCACAGTTATATTCATTTATTTTTCTTTGGATTCATTGCATTGTGACATCTTGGGTTTGCATCTTTGTAATAATTATGAGAAATTAACATTTTAAACTTGCAGTTTTCCTGGAAAGTCCTTCCAAAGTGTGAAGAAATTTTAGAGTACTTTGAAATGCTGACTGATAAAGGGTGGGAGGTCCCTCAGCCTGACAGAGTCCTGGCAAGCAGCACTGAGGCCCTGTGAGAGCAGCAGGTTCTCCATGCAGTGTCTGTGGGCAGGGCTCAGGTAGATTTTACCTGCCCAGGCACTTGTGTTCAGTGGCATCTCCCACTGTGACTGACCCTGAGTGTGGCTTGCCTGCAGAGGGGCTCTGATGCCCCAGTAAGTCACAGAATCATTGGAAACAGGGGTAGGTGTGGTTTCAAGAACTCCCTTTGTTTACCTTAATCCATAGCTGTCTTTGTTCTCTTCCAACCAATTTCTTATTTTTATTCTATTTTTTTTTAATCTAACTCTGCACATATGAGAAGTCCTGGCAAGCTGTTCTCATGTTAGTCATCTCATGGAAGTTTTACCTTGTGTCTGCACACATTTTTACAGTGTAATAATTTGTCCATAGTCTGTTCATTGGAGTTACAGCCTAAATGTTGTTCAAAAGTCTTGGTCATAGTATTGCTTCACTGAATTTGGGAACGGACTCATGGGATTAGTTATAGTTAGTTTAGTGTTTCCTTTTTTTTTTTATTGAATACCACCCTATTCCATCTAGAAATGAAACTTAGACACTAAATGAGAGCTGTGCTCATTTCCCAGGGCATTGGACATGTGCCTGTGCTGAGTGGATACACTTGTCTATTTTTACTGTATTTTGCTTTTAACAAAGCCTCCTTCTGTTTTCATTTGAATTGTTCTTTTAAAAGGCCCTTGAGGAATGAACAGAATCAAGGTGCATAGTCAAATATTTTAATTGTGGGTTGGGGGTTTTTTGGCCAAGGTCTTGCAGACAGTCAATTTGTCAGTGTCCCAAAAACTGCTGCTTTTGGTACATATCACATGATAGAAATTTATTTTTTCTGTGCAGAAGTCATGTCTGAACATTTTAAAGCCATCTGGCAGTCATATCGTGGTTGTGTTCTGAGTAAGACTGAAAGATAGACAACAGGCAGGGAGTGTTTGGAAGGGCTAACTTGGCAGCAGTCACATTTCTGGTGCTTAACTCAACTTCACGATGAAATACTTTGCTGTTGTCACCATGAATCTTAATGATTAATTCTTTGCTTCTGGCAGTCATGGAATATTGAAAATTGCTGGAAATACGATCCAGACAAAGGGTAAGCCTGAGCCAACTTCTTGTCACATGGATGCCATGTACAAATGGATGGTATATTTTATATAGCATTCCCCTAACACTTTCAACTAGGGTTTTTTTTTAGTGTTCTTTAAAAAATGAAGAAGTAATTTCTGAGCTGTTCATTGTTTTCCTGTGCTGTGGTGAAATAATAAGATTTGCATGTGATTTTTATGTGTTCACATGCCTATGGAGACCAATCAACAGCCACCAATTTCACAAGTGCACCAGAATTATATTCTGTTAACAAATAGAAGTTCTATGTTTAGTGAAAATGCTGAGGTCTGCTGTTCATCTCCAGGGAATCTCTACTTTCTGGAATCCTGTGCATCAATGAGGTATCTCAGAGAAGGAGCAAGGCAGCTGCTGCAGTCAATTTGTACAAAATCCCATTTTTCAGTAGGACTTGGAACAAGATGCATGGCATGCAACAAGCCATCTGATTAATCAGCAAAGAAATTGCAAACATCAGCAATGTTTCAAGATGATATAGGAAGATCTGGTACTGTGTCTCCTTGTGCTTTCCATATATAGATCTTTGCCCTTGCTCTTCCCCTCATCTCCGTGAGAGTTCATGTGAGGTTTGTAGTTTGGCTAAACACAGGGCTGCCTGGAGTCTCTGCCTTTTGTTTTCTGCCTTCCTAATTGGCTTTTACTGGTTATTTTTCAAGCATGATGGTGTCAAGTTAATTTGCTCAGGAGTCAATCATGTGACATCATGATGCTTATGTAAACACTTCTTCCAGTTTGCAGCTTTATTACCTCAGTATTTTCCAAAGGTGCTGTCCAGAGCAAATCAATGACATGGCTGTCCTCTAGGGTGATCAGTGGGAGGGAAAGAAATCTTAATAAAGCCGAGGGCTTTTGGTTGGCTTCACTGAAGCTGCTTCTCCTGGTGCTTACAGGATAATATTATGAAGCTCTGCTGCTCTTTTTAGTTCGTTATGATCTGAAGAGCGTAGAGTGGTCTTGACAGCAAAAAGTTGCCTTGGTAAGTATTATCTTAACCTCTGTTTTCACACACTTGTGAAAATAGGGGTTAAGATAATACTTAACTAAGGTGATTGTGGGATTTCTGTGATACTGTGGCAGTGGTTTTGCAAAATCGCACTTCTCCACAGAACAGGTGGAAGATGCTTTTCCATATTGAGTCAATGCATTGATGGGGGAAGAGAAATTGCTGAAGTCTCAGTGGTGGAAGCTGTGACTGACTTATGGTCCCTTTTTTTGGGTTTAGCTAACAGTTTATGTTCCAGTTGGTCACAGTTTATCCAATTCCCGAGGGACAGGGTTGTGTTTTAGTCCCAGGGTCACTGGAAGTTAAAGTAGCTTTAGAACTTGGGCATGAAAACTGCAGCTAATGGATGAAAATGGAACAAAAATGGCTCTTTCAGAAAGCTGAAGTTGATGAGAGCTGACTGGAAACATACATTCTGCTCTGTTATCTTAAGGGAACAATGCAGGGTTAAAAAAAGGAACTTGGAGCGGATCTGTGGATCAGATGCTGTGGGCATACCACTCATACTTTGCATGTATCATTTATTTTAGTCCCTCATCCCAAGAGCCCTTTGCCTTGTTATTGAAAACACAGGCATACTCTGGGGAGTGCTGAGGGTGAGGTGAGGGGAGCCTCCAGGGATCCTGGCAGAGTAAACCTGGCTTTTGGAATATCTGTAAAGGGCTGGGTTTCACAGGTCACAGCAGGGCTCTGCTGTTTGCAAGGGTTTGGAGACTTCTGAAAAATTACTGTAGGCTATCCTTTTATAGTGATTGCATTTCAGTCTTTGAGGTTTGATCTTATGTGCTGCTAAAGAATAGGATGGGACCACAGGCTTCCTGTTCACTCATTTGGAAAGCCTTTAAAGAGAAGTTTTAACTATCTTCTAGCAGAAGTTACAGAATTTGCTGTTTTGAATTTTGTATGATAGCTGATATCCTGTCAAAGTAAAGGCAAAAAGTTAACTAAAGGATTTACAGATTTGGTAGATACCTTCTACTCAAGAGCAATAGACTACAGAGGAGCATATGGGAGATTTTTTGGGGATGAACTGTTGGGCTTGGTGACTTCAACTTATTTAATGTTCGGAGTATTGTTTTCCTATCCTCATTTTATGTTTGTTTTTTTTTTCGTTACTGAAAGAGAACGTATGCTTCTGGCTATGGAATTCTAATTCTGTGGATGTTTTAGCAGATGATCTGAGCTGGCATAATTTAAATGGCAATATAGCAAACATAGTATTTATAGGATGGATGGTGGTTGAGCAGACATTTAAAAAAAAAAAGTCATACACAATTCACACAGATCCTTTTGGCATTTTTTAACTCTGAATTTTGTTCCTATGTCTGCACATTCTATGTGCCCACAATTTCAGCAGTTAGCAGTATAAATGAGTAAATGTAATGTAAATGTAAGCAAAATTTATCTTGGTAGTAGCCTTGTAAAAGCCTGTTAGATGTGCACAGAGGTGTGCACTTGAACTCCTGTTCAAAAGTCTCATCTGGGGCACACACTAGCTGTTATTTTAATGACTAGAAAAGGATTTTTATATAAATAAATGTCTCAGATACTGCCATTGGTTTCTCTGATATAAGAAGTTTTTAAAACTAAGGGCCCTTCATAGGTGTAAGTTGCATGAACACACATCTGTACTCATCCTATTTGTCATCAATTTGCTCTCTGAAAAAGGTTTCTGAAATACCACAGAGACAGAAATCCCTTGCACTGGTGGGCATCCGCTGACTCTTCATCTTTCTGAACTGTCTGAAATGTCATCCACTACACATTCAGGAAAAAAAAAAAATTCTACTTGCAAAATCTGGACCAGTAACTCCAGATTATGGTTTAAACTATTTCAGTTTGCCTTTCCCTTTCTTGGAGAGATATTTGTATTGTTTTGCATCTCATGTCAAACCATGTTTTTCTTTCTGCTGAATTCTGCCATGTGTTGCTTTGTTTGCAAGTCACTTCCAAGCCAGTAATCATAAGCACTCCATCTGGTTGGGGAGCAGCACAGTGATAATGTAAAAGGACATTTCCACTATTCTGTTTAAAAGAATTCTCCATCTGTACCAAATCTGCCATTTTAATGAGATTGTAAAGGGGTTTTGTTGCTTTTTTTCTAGAGGGGAGGAGGTTGATTGTTGGGATGTTTTTTTTTTCCTTGCGTATCTACTAATTACATGATTGTATCCAAGGCGCTTTCTTTTTCCTAAGCTAAAAATTACTATAGGAATTTTCAGATCATGTAATTCAGGATGCAAAGGAATAAAGGCATCCTGGAAATTTTATCCAAAATGTATAAGACATTGATTTTGTCATTAGTACTGAGCTTTTCTGTTACTACCCTTTGTTAATAGTCTGCATTGAGAAATCATACTGAATGCTCTAAAATGGATTCACAAGGTTAAAAAAGAAAATACAGTGTCACTGTGATTTATGGCAGTCAGTAATCAGAGCTGAATTGATGGATGTGAATGTGCTGAGATGATTTTTTGGTGCTGGCAGATTTTAATTTTTCTTTGTGCTTTTCTTTTGTAATTCTGATCGTTGCTCTTTTAAAATTAATGGAGAGAGAATTGGACAACTGCCCCTGTGGGAATGTCACAGCCTAAACCAGGCTGGTTTTGTGGAGGTTAATAGGCAGTGGCCTGGGTCAGTCATCCACTGGTGTTATCACACTGATGTGAACTGGAAAAGCCAAGAGCCAGCAACTGGAAAGGCAGAGCAGCCGTGGCAGAAGAAATGAGCAGGCAGAGTGTGGGGAGAGCAGTGTCAGGGAGCTCCTGGAGGAGCAGGCTGGCACCCAGACCAAGCTGGCACTGGCCACAGCCCTGGGCTGCCTGAGGAACAGGGGCACAGCCCGCCAGCAAAACAGCAGAGACTGTGTGGAATCCATGTCCCTAAAAATGTTCTTTCTCCTCTGCCAGCTCGGCTTTGGGATTGCCAGCTCTGTGTCACCGGCCCGGGCCAGGAGGCTGCAGTCCAGGGGTGTGGGGCACCACCCCACAGTGGCCTTGGTCTTCTGCAGGGACTTGTGACTTTCTGTGAGACTGCCCCATTTAATCCTTTCACCTACAAAAGAGACCTATTTGGCAAGTTTTAAATTCCATGTGTATCCTTGAATCTTATTACAGAAATTATCATATTTCTTTTCTCCTTGTTCTCAAGCACCTTTACAAAGGCAGAAGAAAGCTATTTAGGTACCTGGGCTTTATTCAGAGCCAACTTTTCTTGAGTTAGAAACAAAAATTCAGACACTGATTAGTAACCCTGTGCTCTTGGCTTTCTAGAACTGGGATGTTTGCATTTATTGTTTTGAAGTTACAGTTCTCAGCTCTCAAAACTAATAGCAATGCTAAATCAAAATTCAGTTTTGTAAATTGAATATTCAGGATACTTTGTTTTGTGTGCTGGCTTGCAGTAACAGCATTGCTGAGGTAGCTGTGGGGCAGTGATTGAAATCTCTGCTACAGGGAGCTCTGTGCAGATATGTCAGTGAGGTAAATTCATCTAAACTGGCTTGGCCATCTTTTTGTACTTAAATTGAGGTGGGAGGCTCCTCCACCCTGCAGACAGCTGTTGGCTTCTCTGTATTCAGTTAGTGGCAGAAGTGGGTTTTACTCATGAATCCTGTAATGTCCTCAGCAGAAATGTGCGGGAACACAGGGTAGCTGTTAATAGAATGCATCATCAGTGACATTAATGAAGTCTTTTCAAGCCAGGTCCACCTGAGTGCATGGCTGGTGCACCAGGGTCTCAAATTTTGCACCTTCTGAGTACAGAGATGTCTACATAGAGAACTGGTATGATAAAAATTTGGTGTTTAAACTCAAGAGTGCAAAGCTCCTTCCTGATGGCTGTGCTCAGGTTGATGAAAACATGGAGATGTATTTCTGGAAAATTTAAATTATCCCAATAGTGTTTTACATACAGCTCATTTCCTTTCATCAGCATATCTCAGATGAGACATTAGGCCTATCTTGTCTGACCAAAATATTAGGCCATGATTATTTTCCTCCTCTTCCTCTTTGCTGTTCTTCTGTGCCAGTGAATATCTGTTTCCAGCTCACAGGTGTGAGGTGAGATGTGTGACAGGCAAGTGCAATGCAGGAGCTTGTGGTGAACTGAAGATTTCGATATTCCCTTTCTCAGAAGGTGGGCATTCTTTAAAGCCACTCCTGCTGTAAGTAGCTGTAGGGAAGCACGAAGAAAATTCCTGTTGCTGGTGATAGCTTCCATTGAAAAGGGAAAAGTCTGCTTTACTAAAATCAGGAACCTCTCTCTGAGCTTCCCTCTGAAGCAAAATTATTTTGCCCTGGTGTTGCTTTTAATCTCTCTAGTTTAGGAACTTGAAGTGCATAGAGAACAGCCTTTTACTTCAGGAAAATAGCCTCTAGAACCAGCGACACAAACCTATCATAATTAGTCATCAGAAAATCTGAATAAATATAAAATTACCATGGAGTGGGAGGCAGGCATATGTGGTATTCAAAACACACGGAGTGTAAAATGATGTTATTGTTGCCTTTAGAAATAGTTCAAAGTAGTCTGCATTAGAAAGAGCTGATAAGCAGAATGACAAAAGCTTGTTTCATGAGTGATTCCAAGCAGCAGTGGTTTTCTGATCAGCTGATGCTGCAGCTATTTTGGGTATTCCACAGATCATGATTACATACACGGGGAATGATTGGAGGCAGCAAATATGGTAAGTGAGCCAGGAATCCTGGGACACGCTCTGTTACTAACTTAATAGTCTTCTGTTCACTTGTCCTTTGCCATTTCAATTGCCAAGGGAAGTGCAACAAGTGACCGTGCTTAGTTCCTTTAAAAAAAAAAAAAAAAAAGAAAGAAAAGAAAAAAAGAAAAGAAAAGCACTTCCTGAGGCTGCTATTTTTAGCAATGGTGCAGTGTCCAAAGTGTTAACTAATTGAGTCATCAGGTTTCATATCTGGCCACAGAAAATGGCAGTGGAAGAGGGAGAATGCTTTCCAGAACAAGTAAGCATTTGTGGATTCTGAAATGAGTGAAATCTGCATATCGAGCTTCTTGTATTAGTGTTTTTAGTCTTTGATTGTTTGAGGCAAAGCTGGATGTAGGAAGAGGTACGTTTCGGATTGTTTGGTGTGTTTTGTTTTCTGATGGCTGGGTTATGGTATAGGCTGAGGTGGCAGTCAAGTAGAATATTGCAATTATTTGTTCTCTCTGTCTTGCCAGTGGCTACATTGTGTTCAGAACACTATGTAGAAGACTCTGATTAAAATTGCACAAACATTTTGTAACCTTGTGTTCTGTGATCAGGGCCTTAAGTAACACAGATATTTGTAACACTTGAAGTCTTCTAGCCAATCTTGTACATTTAGAAAAAAAGTTTAAAATCTGTGCTTTAAAGGTGTGTTTTTCAAATAACACACCTCTTCTACTGACAATCCACAGGTCAATTGAACTTCCAGAGGAGCCAGCTGTAGTGCTAGTAGTGTGCTAGTAGTGACCTGTGAGGAAGCACCCGTACCACTCTTACTCCAAGAGAGTCCCAGTGACCTTCAAGGTGCTCCCTGTGGGATTTCAGAATTCCTCAAGTGAGGAAGCTGCTGTGAAAGGGCATCCCTGTACTCCATGAACTAGGTTTGGAGGGTCTTCAATAGCTTGGGTGATCCACATCAGTTAGAAACCACAAAGCCAAAACACTTTTCTAAACTACTCTACTGCAGAATTAAAAAAAAAAAAAAAGAAACAACAGGTCCCCAGGAAAGTGGATTTGTGTTTTTAGTACTGATGAGTGCCAAGCTTTGTGGAAATGTCAATTAGCGGCAGTATTTTTTTAGTTAGAGATGCTACTGATGCCAGAACAGAGCCATTTACTGGCTAATTTCCACATCAGCAATAGCTTTGTGCTCCGAAAAAAATGCTGCAGTGAGTCCTCTTAAATGTGTATGTTGTTGTTTACTTGCTGTCAGCACAGGACTGGATGTTGTTCTCTGCTAAAAAGCATCTTTGAAAACTTTGGTTGTTTTCTAGTGAAGATGTTCTTTCCATAAGCTTATTTCCACCAGTAATTCCAAAACTGTGAAAACATTTACTGGCATATTTTTTTTGGTGAAGTAATTTTTTGAAGAAGCTCTTATTATTCAGATAGCTTACGGTGCTTGATTAAACTCTCTATTGTTCCATCCTGAGAATTTTATTTACTCTCTCCTGCGTTTTGCAGCACAATAGTATCCATTTTCATGGCGATAAACATCTTTGCTGATGCTTCATGTGAGCCTCAGCAGCACAGAACCCGACAGGCACGGTCCCTCCAGCTTCTGTGTGCAACAGTTGGGAGAGCAGAGCGAGCTGCGCGGCGGCCGCGCTGCCCTCGGCCCTGGCGTTGGCAATGTGCTGCTCTGCAGGATGCTCTGCCCCTCTCTGCTGCACCAGAATGGTATTTACTCTTCTTTACAGGGGTTTGTCACCAGCTGTATGGAAACTGCCATTTCTGTTCGTTTGTGCGTTGTTTGGGGAAGGTGTAGCAGCACTCGAAATGGGGTTTAGCAGTGGAGAAGGGGCAGAGTGCATGTGTTAAGATTTTCCTTGCTGATAAGTTGTTTTTTTTCTTTTATGATAAATTTTGTTTTCATCCCTTATGTAAGTCTTACATGGGCTGCCCTGTGTATTTGAGATGCAAGAGAGAAACAAGCTGTATTTCATTGCATGTTTATGCTGTAGATTTGCTGTTCAGGAGTGATACTTTAGCTCTGTACAGTAATGGCCCATCCTATCATCAAATGCTGAGGGAGATTCACTGTATAGGGCTGGTGTGGTTGGTTGTAGCTTATTTCTGTGATAAACTGATCTTCACTTTAATGGTAGCACTAAAAACAACTTCTAAATCTGTGTCTGTTAAATATAGTAGGAATAAAGTCTTTCCAAACTTTCTTTGGAAAGTTTTAATTCATTAGTGTTATACCATTATATTTGATTAAACTGTTATGTGTTTTTCAAACATACTTCATTCTGATGCTAAGAGGAAGTGATAATTTTGGATTAAAATAAGTTAGCAAATCTGGTTAAGGTGAGGTAAAATATTAAAATAGTTCTGCTGTTTATATTTTTGTTTAAAAAATTGAAGTCTTTCCTGAGATATTCAATTTCTCGTGGTGGTTCTGCCAAATCCTGGCTCTCTAATGCACAATGGCTTTGAAAACTAGAAAAATATTAGTTCAGCTCTGTAACTGAAAAGTCACCATGTGAAAATGGCATCACCTGATCTGCAGTGATTTATCTGTATATTTGGTAACTCTCTCTCAGAATGAAACTGAACTCTGTGTTTTCTTTCTCCCTGCACTGGTCTCAAAGATCCTATACAGCCAAGGTTGTTCTCACTGTCACTGTTTTCAATGTGTTTGTGTCTGTAAATGCTGGTCCTGCCCTTGCCCCAACAGGGATTTAGATTCCTCCTTCTGCTTTAGAACAGAATTTTGTATTTAAAGTTGGGACAGGACTTAAGAGTTTTAAAGTAGAGTTTAAAATTTAGACAACAGATGCAGGGTTCTGATTTTTGCTCACAGATTTTGGTGCTTGGGCTGGAAAAAGCACTTTTCCTGTTGGAATCTGAGCTCATCCTCAAGCCCAGAACATGTGGAGTGAGGAACAGAACACTTGTAAACTAATTTACATTTGCTGTGCACTCCATTTCATCCAGACAGCCCCAACAAATGCTATGACAGAGCTTTCCGTGCCACTGCAGAGATTCCCAGCAGTGAATGCCAGTGTTTAATCGTGGCAGAGGAGGGGAAGGGTGTGCAGGGAGGGGTGGATGCTGGTGGCTCTCCCGTGCCCAGCTCCGTGCAGGCCACGTCCCACAGCACCACGCCTGGGAGAAAGGGTTCTCCTCTGTGTTTGCAGCACTAACAGGCTGCAGTGTGTGTAACACCTGCTCTGGCTTGCTCTGCATTGCCTTTGTGGTTTACAGAGATGTGCTGGGTTACAAAATGGAGTTACTGGGTCGGGTCCACAACAGCAGACTCGGATGGGAAACGAGCTGCGGCAGGCTGTGGTCAGCAGGGAATTGCAGCTCCTGTAGAAGGACGTGGCTGTGCCAGCACAGCCTGAAGTATTCCCTGATGGTATTCCCCAGTAGGTCTCATGCATCTCCAGGCCAAGATTCAAATTGTTTCCTGGCAGGTTGCTCAGCTCCTGCATTGGAGGGCGGTTAACTCTCCTGTGTGAAATTGCCCTCATGAGTTTGGGAAGTGCTGGGTAGGTATTTTTCCTCCTGAGCCACCAAATTACCTCAGTCAGTCTTTAGCTCGGGGAGGACATTTGAATACTTTAGTTTCTTGGTTTCATTGATTCTTTGCCATTGTACCAGGGTCTATCTATTTCAGAAGGAGGTGTGTCAGGACAGCTGGTTCTGTAAATGTCACAAGCTCTCCTAAGGTGAGCTGCTATGACACATCTTCTATCTCTGACTGCCCCTGCAGAACTTAGTGGAAACAAGTTTATGACTGTTTTGCAAATCTTGAGTCCTCTTAGTAGTCAGAAGCTCTTTAGATAATTTCCACTGGCCTTTCAGGTTCTCTGTTTGTCACATCAGCCATGTGGAGTTCTCCAGAAAGAAACCCTTCAACAGAGTGTTCAGGGGTGTAAAAGGAAGAGCTTCTTTGCTCCTGATAGGGGTCATAATCCCTGCTATGGAAACCTATGCATTGGCACTCACAAACTGATGAATGTTTGTAATTCTTGTGAGAATCCTAAACTATATGGCCCCCTCCCCCCAAAAAAAATTAAACCTCTAGTAGATAGCTTTACAACTACCCATTCAAATGCCTTTAAAATCTAAAAAGGCATAAATTGTAATTGTGTGTGGGGTTTGCAGTGTAAATTGCTGTGTGTCTGCGTGTATTTCTGCCACTTCTGAAACGGCTTGACCGGTTATCATCAAAATCTTTCTGTTTAATGCTAGTCAGAATTTCAAAGTTCCAAGGCAGAATCAATTTGGTTTTAAATGAGAGCTGAATTCAAAAACAGACATTAAGTAGAAACTTATGAATTCATGGTACTGAAAGCTCTTAATATGTTATGTACCTTGTCTATAGTTTCTATAGTTTATTTGCTACGGTATTTTAAGGGAAAATTCATGTGCATGAAAATTCCCCTGACATGAGTTTTCTCCATGTTACTACCATTAATTTCACTACATCTGATTGAAGCATATTTGCCTAATATTTTTATAGTCAATAAAATCTCTCCCACTAAAATCAATGGTATAATCTCATTTGGGTTTGTAAACCCTCCCCCCAACCTCTGAAATAATAGACAAATAAAAGCAGTTTACAAAATATTTTTACAAGAGTTGCAGAACTCTTTTCCTCTCCTTTTTGGGTCCTGATTCTAAAATAATATTCACAAAGAGAAGAGGAAGTGGACTGCCTGATGTTATTCATGTAGTGATCTGAAGAAAGTGACTTTAGCATGGAAGTGGCTTTAAACTTGGGCCTGAGATGTGCTGAAATTATCTCCTTGCTCTTTGGATAGTCAGCTCCTGAGAGGAAAACAGCAGGGAAGAGATCAATGGCATCTCATCTAGCTTGACATATGAGAGAGTTATTATCTTCA
This sequence comes from Hypocryptadius cinnamomeus, assembly GCA_013400635.1. Taxonomy (NCBI): domain Eukaryota; kingdom Metazoa; phylum Chordata; class Aves; order Passeriformes; family Zosteropidae; genus Hypocryptadius; species Hypocryptadius cinnamomeus. The sequence continues at coordinate 57,782 of VYZP01053243.1, forward strand.
GGTGAATATAAACATGAGAAGAAGCCCTGGAAGCACATCCAGCCCTTCTCTGGCTCTTTGTAACTGTGGTAGCAGTTTTGAAAGCTTGTGATTTATTTTTCACTTGTAAATGTATGATAGGAAAACTTAAGAGAGGGAGAGATGAGTCATTATGGATTCAGGAGTTTCTTCCCAGAATTTGAAATAAACTTCTAGCTGCTGAGACCTTTAGCCTGGAGAATGAATCTTGGAGTTGAAATGCCAAAATCTTTTGCCTTTTAATGCATGAGATGCTTTTCATTACTTATGTGTGAGTTGGTCACAAAGGGCCTGGTTCTTACACTGGTTGTCACTTTTAATGGAGTACAGTGATTCACTGGTGAAACCAGGGACTATCCCAGTCTTAGGGTCTTGAACAGAATGTGTCCCAATTTACCTTGTCATTCGTCTTTTCATCCAGTGCAGTCTGATAGCTGAAAAGTCAGGATTAATGACCTTTATTGTCTTTTTATAGACTTCTTGTTGTTGTTTTCCCATTAAAATTATTCTTTTAATTTGTTGGTTTTGCATATTTAGAAAGATCATGTGTTTTTTGCAGATGTACATTGATTTTTGTAGTCCTCGGTCTTGCTTTTGATGTTACTAATTTAATACATTCATACCAGTAATTGTTTTCATAAATTCTTCAGATGAAGCTGGCACATCAAACCTGTGCTTCAAAATCTCAAAACTTCATCTGTGCAAACTGGCAAAGCATATGGAAACAGTGTGGACCTTCACCTCTTGTCTGAACTTTGTCCCTGTGGGACAGGTTTGATCTCAGTTCAGCTGGTTTTGGTTGGGTTGTCAGATCATATTTTTGTATAGAATTGCAGTTCAGTTATTCTGTATTTGTTGGGTATCTATGTTGGCAAGTAAATAATGTGGAGATGACATCTTAAGGGGCATTTTCAACTTGGATGGTATGTTCAGCACATGATAGATATATGTGGATGTTAGGCACGAATTTGCCATGACTGTGTCTTTTGTGCCTTGGAAATCACAACCCCCTTTGCTATTTGTAGAAAATCAGAAGAATAACAACTGTTTTTCCTTTCTATGTTGTGCTTGAGCTTTCTTAGGAAGCAAGCATTCAGGTATTTAAATCCAGGTGGGATTAGTGGTGTCACAAGTCACAGGATTGAGTGGAGGAGGCTGCATGCACAAAGTCTGAGCAACTTTCACAGTGAGAAAGCTGCTTCACAGCAGGCGTTTGTCACTGCAAGCAAACAATACACTCTGCACCTCTCTGTGCTGTTCAGGACAGTCACAAACACCTTTTTTACTGATTGGAAGCTGTGAAATGGTCTTGGATCTACCAGCCTTGACATCTCAGGCTCTGGGTCCTTTGGAACCACCTTCCACTCCAAGTGGTTCATTTTTCATGGGAACAGGGTGCATATTCAGCGTTTTGCCAAGACAGACTCTGAGAAAGCTCCGAGGCATCTTGAAAATGGTTTTTACTAAACTTGCACTTTGTCCTGTGGTGTAGTAAGGAAAGAGGCTTGTTTGCATGAATGTTTTCCTAGTTTGGCTCAAGATTTCTAGAAGGAAGGACCTGCATCTAAAGTGCGTTTTCCGCTTTTGTTTTGAACTCCTCAGATGTGTGATTTTCCAGGAAATATTTCATTTTTCTCTACAAGTATGATAAGATTGATCACTGTACAGGGATGTAGCCTCAGTTGTTGAAAATGCAGTTGGTTATAGATTCACATGCATATTCTGCAGAAATACAAGAAGTTTAGTCTCCAGTAGTGTGACCAAGAAGAAAGCTTCACACAGCCTAATACCAGTGTGGTTTTTAACCTGTGGAAAGCATACTGTAGTTACCTAGTTGGAATAGAGCCCTTTATGGGGACATTGCAAATAGCATCATATCTTTGGCTGCTTTATCATGCACAATACAATAATATGATCAAAGAAAGTCGATGATTAAACTGTGTGATAGGACAAACAATTAGAGGGATTAATTTTTGACTAGTAATTATATTGTTTCTCTTTTTGCAATCATATTCAAAACAGCTGGCCTTCCCTAGCCAAAAGATGTGTCCTCTGAATTGTCAGGCACTGGGAGTGGAGCTTTTCCTGTTGCCCTGAGGTTGTGTTTAGAGCTGTGATCCCAAAAGCATGTCTCTGAAGGGTAATTAACAGCACAAGTGCAGATAGCAGTTGGCCCCAGGCTGGTACATCCTTATCAGAAGAAAACACATATGGTAGCATGGTATGTAAAGTGTGAGTACTTGTTTGCACAGAGAACATCATTCATCCAGTGCAATCAGCCCCCTTTCTAATGAAGGGGATACAATTGAAAAATTTGAATAGTGATATAGTTAAAAGGTAGCAGCGGAGAGATAGAAGGGATTAGGGCCTCTTGGAGGATGAATGTAGAGTCTCCCCTTGACAGTGATGTTGCTGGTTTATTTCACGTGGCTCAGACACTGCTGTTAATTGGCCACTGTAGTTTATTTGGAATAAAAATTCATTGCTTACCCAGTGGGGGTAACACATTTGCATGGAAGAAAATTCTAAATTAGCATAGGGGCAAAATCTAAGAAATGCCAAGGTCCTCCCATTTCTGGTGTCATGCTTAGTGCCCATCAGAGTTAAGCCTTCCTGCAAAAAAAAAAAAAAATGGTTGCAGAGCCCACCCTTATCAAAATAAGCAAAATGTTATCATCCATTTCCAGGTCACCTCATGCTGCTGCAAAGACTCTTTGTTGAGCACATTTCCAAATGGAAGTAACATAAGTTCATCCCTTAAAATGAGGTCATTGCCTCTCCCCACAACAAATGTTAGGCATGGTTAGCATCTTTTTGTTGGGACTCAAGCCAGAATGCATCCTGCTTTGGCACAATGGGAACCTGCTGGGGGTTTCCCTTCACAACAGCTACTGTTAAAGATGGAGTGAAAAACAAAACCCTGCTCCCAATGTGAAAAAAAGACTGGATTTTTAATCTGAAAAAGAGGCCACAGTAAGCAGAACACAAAGGAAAGAGAGATGAGCATAATAAAATGCCACCAGTATGGGAGGAGGCCTGTGCACGTTAAAAATAATGGCTTTGCACTTTAGAGGGTTCACTCAATAATACAGATTCTCTGTTTTCTTAAGGGACCCTCTCTAGTGCCATGGAAAAACCAGGCCAGAGCCCGGACTGACAATCAGTGAATATTTGCTAATAGTTTTTATTCTTTAGCCATGATAAATAATCTCTTACTTCATTGGAAATACTTAAAGAAAAAGTGTGAATGTGTATTTGCTAGCATGAGTCAGCATCAGCATTTTCTGGAGGCTTAAGGTAATATCCAAGTGGCTTAGGTGTTAGTCTTTGCTGTAATAGAAATATTTTTGATTCATGTAGCTTTTCCTCAGAATGGGGAAACAGTTCTCAGGTCCCTTCATCTTGTAGCAGGACTAGGGGACCATAAGGTAAAGAAGAACTGGCAAATGGAGTGCTGCTGCCAGCACAGCTTATCCAGCCTCAGCCCTTTCCTGAGATGTCCCTGGGATGAATGTTGAAAATGAGCTCCAGACTGGAAAACCTGTTGTGTGCTGCAGGCAGTCTGCAAGCTCATCAGCCTGCTGTGCATTAGAGAAGGGGTTTTTTTATAGTGTTGTGCGTTAAAGGGAAATACACGAATCTAAAAGAAATAGGCATTGCATAAAACCTCCCTTCATTAGCTGGTTGAGCACATTTGCACATTTCTTAAAACTAGAAACAATCTCTTTTTCTTCCAAGAACGTATGGGGAGAGAGGGGAGAAATCATACCATCTGTGAAGAAAAAGCTTGGTATTATGCATTCACCAGTACTGGTACTCCCATAAATCCACTTTTTATTAAATAGTCTCTGAATAGCCATTTCAGAGCTAAATGCTATGCACAGGATCTGAAGTTTGTCTCTCCAAGAGTCAAGACACTTGTAAAAATCTTGATTTTTAATTTTAATCTACATGTTGAGTTTGAAAAGGTAGCAGCCACAGGAAGCCAAGGAGGGGATTGGGAAGGGCTTTGAGGACACAGCCTGACAACAGGGATCCAGTGCAAATGCACAGGAAGGACTGCAGTCTTTGTGGCCGACTGCAAGAGCATCTGAGATTCAGGATGCTTTGATGTGTGTCCCATGCCTGTTGTTCTCATGATATTTGTCCAGACCTTGGAGAATCAAAAGCCAATTTTCATCTTCATTTCATTTTGGGATTGACTACAAAAAAAAAGAGAAAGGGATCTGAGCTGTCCGCAAGCATCCAGAATGCTTCTCAGGAATGCTGAGGTTTAATTAGTGAAGAATAAATCTATTAGGTCTGGTGGGAGAATGTCCTGTACACTGAGTGTCTATACCTATTCTGCCTGTGTGGGGTTCTTATTTTCTGTGTGGGAAAGGGCATATAGAGAAGAATTGCCCACAGAGAGGAGCACATGGGTGATGAGGAGTCCTGGGTGATGGTTGGAAACCCAAAATCCTTTTCCCCCCACTGCGGTTTTAATGCATTTCATATAGCAGGTCCTTTATCAGTTTATGGCATGGGCTTCCAGGAATGATGGCAATCCAGATAAATAATTATCAACATTATTATTGCACTTCTTTGATCTCTAAAATCCTGCATTGGTTTGAGCCTAGGCTCTGGCACTGTTTCTGTCTGTTATACTGAGGCAATTTACAGGATCTAACAGGGACTCCAAGAGGCTCTTTTTTAAACAAAACAGTGCCAATTGCGAGTAACATTTTTTTCTACTCTACTGAGGTATTAAAAAAAAACCCTGACAAATTTAAGCTTAAAATACAAATGTAAAGTTCGGAAATTTTGAGTTCAGAAATGTAAAAATTTTGGATTGATGTTTTTGATCAATTCCTTGCATTTTGGATGGAGAGTGTTCATTGGTTCTCATGTTTTTTTAAATGACGTGTCTTAACAAGGATACTCAAGGCATTTTGCAAGGCAGAAAAAAGTTTGAAGGTCTCTCCTCTGTGTGGGTAGGTCTGAAGTAATGCCTTAGTTATAGGGGACGTGGAAGCTGGCAATGCTACTTTTAGGGAGGCTGAAACTGCTTTTGGTTTCCAACAAGGTTGTCTCTGTTTTCTCTCTAATGTTACTGCTTGTTTCTGCTTATGGTAGAGGTGGAAATGGATGGAGAGACTCCCAGAAACCCTGTTCAACTTTTTGCACAATTGTACACCCTCAGTCTGTTATCCCTCTGTGCAAATATCAAAGCTCCTGTGCGTGGTGGCCCAGAAAGAGTGAGCTAACCCTATCTGTGGGCTTGGGAGCGTCAGCCAAGATCAGACAAGAAAGGTTTTCCCCTTTCTCAGAGCACAGGGATGTGTTACACCCTGTGTGCTAAGGCAGCTCGTGCACTTGCAGACATTGGCTCACATCACGTTCAGGTAACTGGAAACCAGTAAGGTGGAAACTGCGAGTGCCAACTCAGACCAGCTGAACGGAGGGAGGGTTTGGGTTATCCTCCTACAGGCAGCTTCTCTGGGTGCTTCCCAGGTGCTGGTGTCGTGCCTGCTTTTCCTACACAGTGCCCTTGTGCTGGGAGCCTGTCTGAGCACTGGGAGTGCAGGCTGACAGGTGAGCAGGATGCTGGGCCCAGCACCTCAGCAGCCCCACTGTTCGGATGGCAGCCTGGCTGCTGGTGTGTCTGGACACTTGTAGCTGTTTTGGAGTGAGTTTTGAGGGATGACTAGCAAAGGAGGACATGCTGTTAGCTTGAGGGATTTCAGGAGTGGATTTGTGCATCACTTAGCAGCACCTGAGATAGTTTGGTTTGAGACATTTTTGTATGGCCTCAGGCTGGGATTGTGATCTGACCTTTATCCTTCCTGGTGTTAGTGAGTGCTTCCAAGAGTTGTTAAGTCTTCAGAACCCCTGAGTCCAAAAGTCATGCCCAAGTCTGTAAGAGACACAGGCACTGCTCTCCCTCCACAGTGAAATTGCAGTTAGAGATTAATGTGATTATCAAATATTTATTGCTGCTTCTGCCTCTGCCCCTCCATTTTGTTTGAGCAAATAGATTGGGACATGCCTGCAGACGAGCAGTGTTCCTTGTCTGGCGTGCATTAATGCGGCTGCCGGAATCTGATTTTCCAGAGCGAGCGGCTCTGGCGCATCCCTTCCCCACCCAGGAGCAGCTGTAAACAGCTGATGTTAATTCTGGTCCCCCTGCTGACTGTGTCAAACTGGGATGCCATTGCCCTCTGACAAAAAGGCTCCCGCTCTGCTGGGTCCTCCCTCATACCTTTAGTAATGCTGATAAAATGCTGACCTGTTTTTTTACCCCAGTGACTGCTGTTGCTAAGCACTGAGAATATGACCTGTCTCCTGTAATAATCTGCATTGCACAACTCGGATGATCTCCCAAATGAAAGCAGCTCTCAAGGCAGCTTTTCTTCCCCATGATCTTCACAGTTATGACTGTGTACTTTGCAGGGGCACCTTATTTTTGAGAAAACCTAACTGAGCACCAGTATTTGGGGGCTGTTCTGTTGGGAAGGGCATTGCAGAAGCTGGTTTGTAATGATCAGCGTGGCATGCTTGGAAAAGGATGATAAAGAGCAGGGAAGGCTGTAAGCTGGTGACTTATCACTGCAAAGTGGAATGCAAAGTGTGCAAAACTCGGGAGAAAATGAGGAGTTCTTAAGTAATGGTTTTCTCCTTAGAGGGGAGAGCTTGTTTTATTGAAAGTACCAGTAAAATGGTCTTGTAGCTTGTATGGGTACAAGGAGAAAAGCAGATTTCCTATTCACTTATCATTTTGCTGTCGTCATGCCTAAGACTGCTTCATCCTGCATGTGAAGGAGGCTTCTGATGGGCTTGGAGCAATTCTTGAGCACAACATCCAGCTTGCAGTGTCTCTGTTGACTGGAGAGGAGAAAACTCTATAGCAAATCCAGGAATTTGGTATTAAACAAAAAAGAAAATTATTTGAGCAACAGATAAGTAACTGTGCTTCGGTGCCAGGGTGGTTGGTATTTCTCTTACACTAACTGCCTTTATTGTTTAGTGTAAAGGTAGTTGTTGCACTCTTTCAAAATGTTAAAACATCTCAGTGCACTGGTAGCTGCAATGATGTAAGCCTGGGATGAAATGATAGTGAGAGGGAAAGAACGCAGACAACTCCTCCTTTACCAGTCTAGAAGAGGGCACAAAAAATATGTTGACTGCCCAAGATGCCAGGGAAAGCTGTGGCATGGAGAAAATCAAAGATTTTGTGATTTGTCCCTCTTGAAAGCTAACCCAGTTCATTGCAATTGCTCCAAGGCAGGATCAGCATTATCTAAACTGTCCTCCCTGGATATTTGCATAACTTGTTAAAACCCTCTGGGGATGGGACTTCCTCTCAGTGATTCTGTCATGACTTAACCAACATTTCTGCTGTCCTTACATTCAAGCTGAAATCATCATAAAGTAAATTTGTGTAACTCTCTTTAATGCAAGGTCTGAAAAAAACGAAAATGCGGTTTATATAATGGCTCTGTACCTAGAGATTTCTGGCTTCTTCACTGAATGTGGACAGGCATTGTCAATAAAAATATGCCATAAAATGAAGGAGAATGGAGAAAATAAAATGTTAGCAGACGTGACATTTTATAATATGTTCATTTGTAGGACCATGGGGTTTTTAATTCCACCAACCCAGTCCTTCAAGGTTGAGTATTTTGAATTTTTTTTTTAATCTCAGATTAGTTCTCACAGTACTGGTTGGGTCATTTTAGGTTGGGCATTAGAAGGGGTGTGACACCTTTGGGGAGAGCAGCATGGTGTCCCTGCAGCCCAGTCCTGAGCTCCCCCGTGGCTGTGTGCCGCTCTGGGTGCCAGGCGTGTCCCTGGCCGCTGGCCTTGCGTGTGAGGGTGTGCTCCATAATTCATGTTCATGTGTGAAGCCAGGCCTCCTGCTGCCTGCTCAGGATTTGACCCACATTTGATAAGGTGGTTTGGGATCCTTTCATGTCTAGTTGAGTGGATGTACAATGTGCTCTATCATTAATAATTTCTTTGCCGCTGAAATGTGTTTTTATACCGTGCTGTAATTTCTCATGGGACTTCTCCTTTTTTCTTGTAGTCTGACACAAATGCAAGTTACCTGAGAGCAGCTCGAGCTGGCAACTTGGAAAAGGCTCTTGACTACTTAAAAAATGGAGTGGACATCAACATTTCAAATCAGGTTGAATAATATTTTGGTCATATTTTCTGGATAAATACCTTTCTTGCTGTTTCGTATTTCTCATTATATTTACACTTCATGTCAAACATAATTTATGTGTTTTTTGATGAGCCATGTTTACATATCTTAGCCAATTAATTTTTTTTTTTAAACCCTTTACCCAGACACCATTTCACTTGCACTTGGAGAATGTGCTACCTTATCTTTCATTCCATTTGTATTGCATTAGATCATGGAACAGTACACAGAATTCAAGACCCCAGAGCCAATATATCTTGATTTAATTCTTACTCTGTCCTTATAATCTAATTCTTGTGAAGTTTGCCTTAGTTTTTGTAAGCAGTCCTCTCAGTGGGATGGTAATAACTTGTCTCTTCATATGCTTGGTAAGCCGGAAAACACTTTGTAATCCTTCTGATTGCTTTTCTTTTTCCCCTCCCTTTTTTTAAACCAGAATGGGTTGAATGCTCTCCATCTGGCTTCCAAAGAAGGGCACGTAGAAGTTGTCTCTGAGCTGATCCAGCGAGGTGCCAGTGTGGATGCAGCCACAAAGGTCAGTCAGGCCTATCTGGTCATTCCCTTGTTCACCCTGCTGGCCTGGGCACGAGGTGTTGGCCATGTGATTACAGACTGCTGCAGCAGTAATTGCCCATTTTCCACTGCTGGGGGGAGTCTCAAGAGTTGCTTAATAGAAACAATTACAGTAGATGATAGTAAATGTCACAGATTGCTAGGGAGGAGATTTACTGAACAAACTGTAGATTCCTGTTTTGGTTTATGTCCATGCCATGTCTTCTAGAATAACAAACTCAATAGAAGTATTCAGCAAGAAATACTATATTCTAAAGTGGAAGATGTTCTGGATTGTATTGTTATGTATTCAAGCTCAGGTTTTGTACTCTTTTCAAATGTCACTGTCTCTAATTGCAGAAAGGGAACACAGCACTGCACATAGCATCCCTCGCTGGACAAGCAGAAGTGGTCAAAGTGTTGGTTACAAATCGGGCCAATGTCAATGCACAGTCTCAGGTAAAGCCACGTGTCCCTGTTTGCTACTGCCGACAACTCTGCTGACACTAAAGTTGTTCTTCTCTTAGAAACTCTGATTTTAGCAAATATATTTGGTAGATCTTACTGTGTTGAGCTTGGCTCTTGAAAATAGAGTTGATAGTCAGTGAGATCAACCTCAGATCTGCCCTAGGAGCACCCTACGAGCTGCTGCTTGTTAAGGCTGGAAGAAACAAGCATAGAACAGGAGAGTGGGAGGGAACGTGTTCAAAGGGATCCTGTTTCACATCATTCACTGTCTCAGGCTTAGTTGAACCCATCCCCTTTCCTTGTACAGGGAGGTACTGCAGGCACATGGAGAGTTTGTAAGTTTGGTTCAAGTCCTTAGAATAAATGTTTAGGTCAATTATAGAGGATTTGAAATGAGAGAAAACAGCACTGGTGCTACAAGCAAAGCAGTAGAACAAAACAGAAAAACTCTGGCTCGAAAAATGCATAAACTACAGATTGTTGAAAGTCATGTGGCTGTGCCAGCAGTGTCCTGCATGTCACCCCATTCCTGCTCAGGGGCTGGCAGGCAGTGGCAGGGAAGAGACAGTCTTCTCATCTGGCCCAGGATTACCATTTTGCTGTATTGCAAAGTTGTGGGCACGAAAATAAATGTTTGTTAAAAAAAAATACATTTTAAAGAAGGAGGGTGGGGTTTTTTATTGGTCTCTCAAATAATAGGAACAAAATGCTTGACAGGATCTATTTTGAAAATGTTAGTTGTTTGTGGTCTATATTTCATGGTTTTTTTCACCTGAACAAAAGAAATAAATGACTCAGTTCTTCTTTCTTACTCTTTTATACAAGCTCAATACAGAACTATTTGATTCCAGGAACCATATAACTTAAATTTAAAGAAAACAACAACATACATTATTTTTAGGTAAAACCTCCCATGGCTGTTACGAAGTAAAACAAAGCAGAAATATTTGCCATAGTTTTCCTGGTAAAAAACTTAAGATGGGATTGGCAGGATCTTTTCAGCTTATGTTTGAGAACTTGTGTATTCAGCCCTGAAACTAAAAATAATCTGAGATTGTAAACATCTTACGTAACTGCATTGTCCATATACCCTAAGGTTTTGCCACATGTTACTCTTTCTTTGCTAACATGCCAGAATTAAATATTTATTTCTCCCACCACCCCACTATGGAGGCCTTTGATGTTTTTACTTGGAACACCCATGTAACACCCTTATTGGCCATTCCAGACCAATACCAGGCAGTGAGACACCCCAGCTGGTATTCAGCTTTTGAGGAGGTCCCTGGTGCTTTCTGTTACCATACTGCCCTGGACCAGCTTGGTCTGTGATGCTGAGCTTTGTCTCCTCTTTCCTTGAAGGTGACAGCTCTCCCATGCTGACAGTTCCAGTGTTGGACCTTCTTTAACCAAATCTTCCTGTCTGTAAAAAAGCCAAAAAACAAGCCAGAAATTTGTGCTGGAGCTGAATTTTGCACTTCTTCTAAGGGCTATTTATTACTATTCAAGACAAAATGTGTTTTTTCAGACTTGTGGCTGTCTGGCAATTCCAGGCCCTTTTTGCAGAGAGAAGCAAGTGTAAAGTGTGGGGTGGAAAGATATTTAAAACCCTACAAAAACTTAACGTAGGAGAAAAGGTTCTGCTCTGCCTCCAAATGCTAATAATATTTGGTTTTGAGAATTTTTGCCTATTAATTTTTTCATGAAGCTAACTATTTGGTAGAGTTTCCTGCTTCCTTTCTAATTGCAAATGTTTGAAACTAAAAAATTAATCTTTGTTTCCAGCTGAGTTAGTAAATAGATGTAGAATATGCCATGAAATGATAGAATACCAGACTCAATACCAGACTGCTGTTCACTGCAATAACTTGTAGTGTGACATATGAGGTACCTTAGCAAGTGCTTCCTGGCTTCTCTGTTTTTTAATTAAGTAGAATTTTGACTGTATGGTGACTGAACTGTTGAACCTCTGTTCTGGAGAGTGCATTTAAACACATTCCTAACTTTGGGCTTGGGCTCTGTGAGCCCTTCAGCGCCTGCTTTGTGCTTGCCTGAATAGAGACAGAAATATCAAAATCCTGGAACAGCAGCAGGCCCTGCCACCTGTGCAGGCCTTGTAAACATGTGGCTTCACAGCTGCTCGGTGCCTTGCTGCTGGTGAAGTTCCTCTTGGATCAAACATCCATTTCCTCCCCAGCTGTCCTTTTGTTGTGACCTCCTCTGTGTCCCTGCTGCCAGCGCAGCCGTGTGTCACCTGTGCTCGGTGCTGGATGTGTGCTCTGCCCCTCTGCCCACTGCTGGGACAGTCAGGTGTCCCTCAGCTGTTCCACTGCAGCTCAGCTCAATTTCACTGCCACAGGTCTGAGCCTGTGGTGTCTCTCTGCATCTCTCCAGGGCCCAGAATGTGGATGTTTATCCTTTGATGTAAACATATGGGCAAACTCCTCTCAGCTCATCTGTTTTCAGCCCCATTGGTTTTCTGTAAAATCTAGGTTGGTGTCCTGTGTAACTGTAGGAGAGATTTCAGAAATTCTTAGAACAAAAGGTAAAACATACATTGCCTTAATATTGATCCCAAAAAATTCAGTTTCTCACAGGCTGTTTACGGTGAAGGCAAAGAAAAAAAGCATTGACTGTAAGACAGAAGCATTCACCAAAGAACGACTTAAGCTCTGCAGCCTCTAATACTTGTATTGCATTGATTAAAATCAGTCACTTAAGCATAATTTGAGACATGCTCTAATGTGTTCAGAAACACTGATAAACCTCTGTCTCAGACTGCTGAGAACCAATGATCCTCACATCTCCTGGTGCCTGAAATATGAAGTAGCTCAGTGCCCAGAAGCAGAGTGTGCTCAGAAGGCAGCTCTTTGAGGTGATGGAAGGCAGAAGTAGCTGGCACAAGTGAAAGAAAAGTCAAAGCTAATGGAAAGAGGAGAAAAAAATGTCAATTACTCTGAAGAGTCACCGCTCTTGCTTTTGCCACAGACTTGTATTGTATTTCCCTGTCCTGTTTTGTATTTCCAGTGCTGCGGCTGTATTTATGAGGAATCATAACTCATTGCCACCAAATCACCTGTCCAGATTGATTTTTAGCAGAACTTCTCAACAGATATGAAAGGAATTGTTCGCACTTAGCTTAGTGGGAATTGTATCTGGTCAGCTAAAGATTCTTCTGTGTCCTTTTAAGTAATATTGCCCTTCTCCCATCTTCACTTAAGCCAGTGTAGATCATGCCATTAACTCGTCTGTGGGCAAACAGTTTTCTCATTTTTCACCTAATCTTCCCTCATTTGGCAGAATCTGTTTTATTTATGAAATGTTTGTGGGGTGTTTACACTCTTGTTTTCATATTTCAGAATGGCTTCACTCCACTGTACATGGCAGCCCAAGAAAACCACCTGGAGGTTGTTAAGTTTCTTCTTGACAATGGTGCCAGTCAAAGCCTTGCCACAGAGGTAAAAGTTTGAACTTGACACTTTATGAACAAAGCAAAATGTGTTTCAGCAGTGATTTCTGCCAGCTTATATCAAACTAGTCTTTTAAATACAAAATTAAAGACGAATAAAGAGCTGTCTCTGTGAAGTGTGCTAATGAATAGAGTTATAGGCTTTCCAGCAATTTAAACTGTCTCTTCCATTTCTAAAATAAAAAAAAAATTACCTTAACTAGAGACATTTCCAAATATAGATGTGTTCTTAGTCATAACTGCTAATCTTTCAGGTTAAGTGCTCACACAGGGAAGCTGTGTGTATAATATAAAAGTTCTCTGTGCTTTTATTAAAAATAGTGAGCAATGAGAAGGGTGGCAGCCATAAGTCATGAACAACTGTTCACCTGTGCTTTTGACCAGCCCTGGGATATCAGAGAAAACCCAGGGTTACTTGGGGCTTGGGCATTTCCTGAACTGCTTCATTACCATGTTGGTACCCTCTCTGTGACACTCAGTTACCCCACCTGGTGCTGCAGGGAGAATTTCAAGCTGACAGAAAGATGCAGGATCCATCTTTGAAGGTGTTCTGTGATCTTTCTAGAAGAACACCTTGTATTTCTTTCTTTAAAAAGCAATTTTAACTCAAATACAAAATTAACTCAAATAAGACAACATGTGAGGAAATTAAATAACAGAACATTAATAGTTGTAAATGTACGGCATTGAGAAAGGTGTTGAATCTGGTGAATTTTCAGCTGTCTTATTACCAAGATTTTGCTACCAAAATATAGAAAGGTACTTCAGTATGTGCTCTCTTTAATATTTATTGAATTCTAATTGGTCTATCAGTACTGCTTCCATGAAGGAAATAATGCTTATTTGGAAAAGGCCTAGTTTTTGAAAAATATGAAATATACAATTAGTTTATTGCCACCTATACCTGATAGTATCACTGTATGAAGGTGTAGAAAGAAAATCTTATTCCTTACTCCACTGTGAAAAATGAATTGCTAATGGACCAAAACAGTGTTTCCAAAATCACTAGAAGTTAGTTATAACTTGAAGTGTGTATCAGAACCACTTTCTGGAAGTGCTCAAGGATATGAAAGTCAAGATATACCAAGATAAAATACTTTACATCTGGAAAATTAATTGAAAATTGTCACTTACCACTGTATGATCTTCTGAAAAGAGATTTTAGAAAAAATTTTGAAGGGGTATTAGGTTATTTGTTTTTTTGGTATTGCTTTTCCTTTGAGCACTGTATGTCAGTTTAGGTTGAGCTTTTTTCCATCTCAGCTTGATGATAAGGTACAATCTAATTTTATCCATGGAGAATTTATTTTAAGATAGCAGACTACAAAACAGTGGCACCTTTATTGCCTTACTTGTTTGAGATAATTACTTATGGGTTCTTTCTCATTATCTCTTGGTCCAAGTTTTCTTATACATCTGATTTCTCTTTATCTTTCTAAGTTCAAAAACTTTTGTAACTAAAGAATTGCCACTTAGCTAAATACTCTTTAAAAGTAACTGTCTAATCATGATGTTTTAATCTAATTAAAGGAAATAATTTGTTCTATTTCCCTACAAGAAAAGATATTGTGAGATATAAGATATAAGCCACTTTTCTGTGAAGGGGCTGAATTTTGGGTTGTGTAAATAGAGCAGGAAGCCAAGGTCTCCGGGGTTTCTCGAGGCATTTCTGCAAGTACAGTAGAGCAGTATTGCCAGAGCCCTCTCTGGGGATGCTCAGGGAGGTTTTTTGGCCTTCAGGGCTGCAGAGCATCTTTCACACCCCATGGGCCTGTGGCTGTGTCACCCCAGGACTGCAGCCTGGTGCCCTGCCATTGCTGTAGGAGGATGGGGAGCTGCAGGCAGCAGGGAAACCTGGTTAAATGGGCATCAATCTCCTAGGGGGGTGGGGAGGGTGTGGTGGAAATTGCTTGTTAGGACCCAGGAATTTCAGTGATTTTTTTGGATTTTCTTCCCCTCAAAAATTTTAAAAAAGCTCTGTGTTTCAGGACCCCTCCTGTTGCTCATCCTAGATTGAGGTGTTCTTGGTTTTGAAGCTAGAGGGAAAAATTCCATTTTGAAAACATTATTTTTCCTTCCAAAAGTTAGTAAGTTAACACTTCAGCTCTGCACTGTTGAAACAGAGTAAGGATCTACCTCTTTCTCTGTCACTGCTGCACTTTTATTTCACAGTTACACGAGTTCACCATGATAGCAGTAGTTAAAAAGTGAAAGAACATGTTTGCTTGCTAAGATGCAGTGAGGTTTGGTAATACAAGGTTTGTGTATATTCATCAGGAGACAAACTGAATAAATAAATATCCAAAGCAGTTTGCCTTTGTGATTTTTTAAGTGATTTATGGGTATTATCTTGAGCAAAGCTGGATGTGCTCCTGGGTTGCGATGACAGATGTTTGGGATGGAGCAGAATGTAAATGACAATTCCTTCATTCTTTAGTTTTCTAAGAATCCATAATATAAAATTAAAATTAAGATATAAAGCTATAAATCCCAGACTGTACATTTGTGTTTGAGGAATCTGCTTTAAAATCTGTTAAATAAAAACCTTCTGTTTTTCAGGTTTTTTATTCTACACTAATTTGGTTATTAGCAAATCTGAAAGGAAATAACTTTTTTTGGTAACAGGATTGTCTATCAAATTATATAAATTTTCTTAAAGGGAAATTGTAGTAGAACATCAGTACATTAGAAGAATGTAGTATTCTTGATCAATTACTATGTTTTATATGTACATATAAATTATTTTAGATTATAGAGCTCATTTTGTTTCTTTTTGTTTGTTTAGTTGTTTGGCTTTTTAAAAAATAATCATTAAAATGTAGATTATAATCTGTCAGGAATGGATGATAATTTACTACTGAGACATCATTAGCAATTGTAATTTTAATATTACAGCTTTTTATACCTTTTTATATAATTAAGCACTTACCTAAATAAGTATCTGTATAATTAACGGTAAATTTGTGAGTAATTTCACGCTTTTTTTTCCTCGAGTCTCAGTCATTTGTGTCTTATAATTTTATGTTGTGTCTGGAGTGCCAGAAAGGTGTTTTGAGTACTTGGAACCTTGTTCACCAGCACTTTACTCCAATTTCAGGGTCATTGCATTTTAACTTGCGCCGTGTTACGCGGGGTTGGATTTGGGCCAGCCCTGTTTGTAAGGCTGGGATCTCTTGGCTCCCCCTTCCCGCCCTGCGGAAGGTTTGGAGCACACCTTGACGGTGCCCGTTGTGTGTTGCAGGATGGTTTCACACCTTTGGCAGTAGCTTTGCAGCAAGGCCATGACCAGGTGGTTTCCCTGCTGCTGGAAAACGACACCAAGGGGAAAGTCCGCCTGCCCGCCCTTCACATCGCGGCTCGCAAGGACGACACCAAGGCGGCGGCTCTGCTCCTGCAGAACGACCACAACGCTGATGTGGAGTCCAAGGTCAGTGGGGAAAAGCAAGGAGCTTGGGTGCTCTCAGGTGCTGGCCACACCCAGGGGAGATCTCCCTCGTTGTGAGCTGTTCTGCTGCAGTTACACAGAACTTTCTCCTCTAACACCCGATAAAGAATAACATTTGATTTGCCTCCTTTGCATCTTTCTCCCCCGTTCCCCTTCTGTTTAAATCAGGGTTAATTTCGCTTGTAGAAACCTTGCAAATGGAAAATAATAAACAAAATATTATTTGAATTATTCTCTTGGAAATGAAAGCCACTCCTGAAAGCAGTGGTGAGCTGTAGGTGCTGCACAGTCGCCATTCGATCAGCTGTCTGTGCAATTGCTACTTGGAGAACTTTGGTAAACATGTAACAATTAGCACTCAAAGTGCTGGCTGGTTCTGCTTCCACCCTGTGGAGCTTCCCGTGTGTGCCGGGCGTGCTGCCCCCCGAGCTGCCATGCCTCACAGCCATCATGAAGCTTTCTGCACCCATGTCACCAGTGGTGGACTAACCGTTCATTTTTTCCCCCTCTTTGCTTCCAAATGTGTTAACCTAGATGATGGTGAATAGAACAACAGAGGTATATATAAATATATATATGCATCATCACTCCTTCATGACTTAGTGCTGCTGCATCATTTCTCCCTCCTGTCTGCATCGCATATTATAGGATAGACACCTGCTTTAGATGAAATGAAGTAGCATGTGCTAGAGAAGACTGTAGTTTAGAGACCAGGGCTCTCTGCAGCTGGAACTAGGCTTTAAAAGTAAGAGTGGAGCATTCTTGGGAACTAACTGCCATCATAAAAGGGCTGTATTACAAGAGGTGGAGTTTTCAGGGATTCTCATGGATTTATCAGATGTTCTAAGAGCTGCAGACAACCCTGTCATGTTGTGCATCCAGGTCTGATTCTAGGCTTCTGCATGACACTTACCTTGATGGTGTCAGCAAACAGAATGATCTGAGAGTGGTTTTACAGCTGCAGAACTCCCAAAGCAAGGCAGTGGCAGCTAGCATGGCTTGCTAACGATTTAGAAATGCATCTAGTTCCCATAAGGTTTCATACTTTGCAGGACTGATGGAATTGCTGCATGTTTTAGCATTATTTTAAAAGGAAGTAAAACTACTTAAATATGAAAATCAGTTGCTGAAGTAATTTTATCAGTAAGACGTCTTTTAATTAGGGTGGTAATTCATGGTGTCTGAACATAACCCAGTGTGATTGCCCACAGTGGGAGACTGGTCCTTATGGTGCTAACCCTTGGAAAAAAAACCCCATATTAATAATTTAAAATAGTCTTTGATGTTATTTTCATTTGCATCTACTTTGAATTTACAAAAATCAGTTAGCAAATATCATTAAATGACTTGTATTTGAACTTCTGCAAAGAATCTCTAAGAGATTTAACTTGCAAGATTGACATAATACCAATAACTATATTTTTCTAGTTAGCAGCTAATTTCTTATAAAAGTCAGATCATTGCTTTAATACTCAAATGTTTTGCTGCTGTTTTCCTGGAATAACTGAAATTTTTATTCAACTTCTTTTCTTCTAGAATAATTATGTTAATTTTTTTCCCTCCTGCATAGCAATGTGATTTTATTTAGATTCTCTGAGATACTATAAATAAACATCAGTGAGTGAAAACTAGTACAGAATTGGAGTGGTGAACTTGCAGCAGGCTCCTGTTACTAGCTTTTGTCAGTGATGTGCCACGAATTGTGGAGTGCTAGTGCGGTATTTTTTAAAAGTATCTATTGGTTGTGTTTTGTTTTGTTATTTTGCAGAGTGGGTTCACTCCCCTCCACATAGCTGCTCACTATGGGAATATCAATGTAGCCACGTTGCTGTTAAATCGGGGTGCTGCTGTGGACTTCACTGCAAGGGTAAGTGTGGAGCCAGTTATGCTCAGTTTGCTTTGTGGCAACAGCTTTAGCACAGGGGTGTGGGAGGCACATCTCCCTCACCAGCCAAGGGCCTGACCTGGCTGAGCTGTTCTGTCACCATCTGGTGTAAAGGGGCTTTCCCTGGGCTGCTGAACCCAACCTGAGCTCGAGACCTCGCCTCCCAAAACTTCTGCTTTCATCAAAAGGAGCTGCTGTTTTCGTGGTTCCAGCCTTGCAGAAGGTGACACAAAAGCTTCCACCTGTAGCTGTGACATATGGCAGGAGTGATGTGTCCGTTCTGAATTCTCCTCACCGTGCCATTGCTTCCAGTGAACATCAGGTGTAGTGGTGGAGAAAGCATCTGTGCTTCCATTGCATGCATGAGAGGTGATTCATAAAGGAAATCTGAGAAACTGGATGAGTAGGAAATGAAGCGAGACCTAGGAGTGGAGACCCTGGTGTAAGCAGAAGAAAGGAAACAATAGAGGGATGTTAGAGCTGGAAGAGAAGGGGGAAAACCCAAACAGATATGGACAGGGACATAGCACTAAGGATAGGGGTACAATATGAAGAGCAAGGAAAGATGGTGGTGCCAGGCATGAGACCAAATAAATAAGTAAACCCCAAAACAAAACAAACTGAGGCTCTGCAAGGCTTTGGCTCACCAAGCCTTACCCAAACAAAGCCAGGGAAGAGATATAGTGGTGATCTGGGACAATAGGGAGATAAATTCAAGGCATTCAAAGTGAAGGCAAATGCTGATGTAAGAGTAAATAGGCATCAATTGGCCATGAATAAATGTTGTCTAGAAATTTCCTATTAAATTGTAGTAATTAATGTTATTTAATTAATAACTGCTTAATAATATTAAATATATTAATATTTAATTAAATATGAGTATTAAATATAACTAATGAGTTTCTGGAACAATCTTTCAATTAAATTAGAAAAAGTAAAAAAAAAATCCAATGTAAATTTAAGATTATATTTATGAGGGGAATTATGTCATGTGGATAATCCAGCAGCTCCTCTTCTGCGATTTTGATCATGTGTTATGTTTATTACTTTTGCAAGAGGAAAAGTACGACAACACTGCTTACAGCATTTGCACAAAGGGAAAAGTGAATTTGCAGTATTCTACTTCAGATAGTTTGTGTGGCTAAAAACTTGAATGCTTCTGTGGTTAAGGCACATATTTACATGCAGCAAAGGTTTTATGACAAGCATTGCAAACCCCTTGCTTTGCTTTCACTGATAGCATTGACCTCTGATTTCCAAGTCCTTTAGCTGACCCAATTAGAGCGTTAAGGCATTTCACACCATCCTAAGCTTTGGCATTGCCTATTTGATAAGCCCAAATCACAGAAGCAGGGAAGACAAATGGGGTCTTGGGTCAACTCTTTCCCACTCAGAAACAAGATTAGGGATTAGCAATGCTACTACATTAGCAATTAGCAGCATTTAGTGCCAGTGCACTAAATACCATCTGCCTATGCTTGTTTTAATAGAATAATAAGTCTTAGGCTTCAGCAGCTCTGTTTTAGATTAAGGGCACTTGTGGAGAGCACATCCAGAGTAAAAAGGCCATTCTTGCCTCCTCTTCAAGATCTGGACATTCTAAATAAATTGTTCTAAATGACAACATTGGTTGTCATCATCAGACAGAGTTCTGGGATGGCTGGGGAAGTGGGGATGCAGTGGCATCAGCCTGAAGGAGCAGTGGGCTGAGGCTGTGACTCAGGGAGCACTGAGCTCTTGTTTGTGCTTGTGATACAGAGTGGGGGCATCCAGAGAGAGAGAGCTCATCTCCTTCTGTGGCAGTTGCAAATCTAGGTAAAGTTGTTGTGACAGAAAGAATTGTAGCATAAATAACGGTAATATGGAGTTGAATTTAGTTCTTTAGTGCTTATCAGGCTGCAGGGGATGAAAGCACTGCACAGGAGGATGAGTTAGGTTCTGGCAGAGCAGTGGATTCGTGGGCTAGCAGAGCACTTCCAATTATCAGCACCAAGCAGCAGAGCCCTTGCTTGATCCTTGATTACCCAAATTGCAAACCAGGTACTGAAAATGACCCACAGGTACAGCCTGTTCATTGTCACCTCATGGCCTCTTGTTTTAATTTCTGTAAGTGTTATCCACAGTCTGCTGTCTTCCCTCTGCAGGAAAGGCCCTTATTTGAGTTACTGACAATGTGAGATGAGCAAAGATATGGGAGGGCTGTTAACCCAAATAAAATATTACCATATGTACTGTAGCTTTCAAAAGTACCAAGAGCAAACTTTTAAGATGGGGTGTCAAATGCACTTTGTGCATTTTTGCTTTGTTCTTACTAAATAAATACAAATTAACACTACTAGTCTATCTCTCAGTTTATGTTCAAACTCTTGAGGAAAGTACGAATTCTAGGGAGAGGTTTGAACGAGAGAAGAGGATTATGGTAACAAAAGAAGCTTGTGTGAGCAGGGTAATGTGAAGACAAATGTGTGACAAATAGCCATCTGCCACCATCAGTGTAGTCAGGGTGGGGAAGGGTGGAGGAATGTGAATGGATGTGTAGGATGAAGGCAGAGCTCTAAGGCCAAGGGCAAGTGTGGTGAAATGAAGAGCTGGTGAGAGGATGTAAGGAAAAGGAGGGCAGGCCTGTGGCAAAGGAGATCTCCTCAGCTGCTGGTTCCAGCGAGTTTCCAAGAGGCCTGAGGGAAGGAAGAGGCTCCAGCAGCGAAGGAAAGGATGAAATGAGCTTGCTGATGGCTCTCAGTGTGTGGGCAGGAGTGAGCAGTGATGCTGTACTGTAAGTAAATGATGTCCCCAGTGATATTCAGTAGCAGCTGCTCCCTCAGCCCCGCTGGTACACACCTGCCTGCCTCTCAGCTGTCACATATTCCCTTGGTCCCTTCTTTCACTGCAGCCAGGGGACAGGCACAGCTCCAGGAGCTCTTACAGGTGTCACAGCGCCTGCCAGCCTGTGTACCTGCTGACTGTGGAGGCCGGGGGGTTGGAAATGTACCTACTTTTACAGGTTTGCATTCCTGCAGCCGAGTGAGTGATGTCATATCAGCTCTTCCCATGAGCTGCATTAGCACTTCTGTGTCTGCTTTCTCCTCTTGCCTTGCTGTAAGTGCAGGGGATGTGGCACAGCAAACTCCCCATTGGGATGGATGGAAATAATTTCAGTAAATCAGCTTGTGATGCCCCTTATTCCACCTGTAAACAGGGAGGCAGCGCTGGGAGCCATCTTAACCTCATTCCAAGTGAAGCAAAATCTCCTTATTCAGCTGGATGTTTGCCATTTTGTAACAAAGCAAAAACAATCATTCCAAATTGCTCGACTTCTTGGGCTCAAACTCAACAGAAAACCTGTCACAATTACTGGCAGGGTATGTTGCAGGGTAACAGGCATTTTATGACTACTCATCATCCTTTTTCTGTAGTACATTATCGTGTGTCCAGCTTCTCCAAAATACTTCAGTACTTCATTGCCTCACCGTATTTCCCTCTTGCTTAACTGGGAGACAATCACACAGAAACTAAAGAAGTGGAGGAGGAGAATAAAGGGTAACTGAGGGTGAAGTTGGCCTCCTTTCTTGGCCAGATTAACACTTTAAAGCAGTCACTACTTGGGCTTTGAAGTATTAGAACACCTCCAGCACCCTTCTCTTCGCTGACAGTGTGATGAATCCTAGTTACAAACTGAAAGGTAGCCAGATACCTTTAAGTGAATCTATTTTATCAATTTTTTCAACAGGAAAAAATAATTCCTGTCATTTTAAAACTATTGTTTGTTAGCCACTTCTGCCTTTAAATCAAACTGTAACAGATGTCTTACCTAGAGTTTTAGTGATTTTGAAGGTGTTTTGAATAAACTGGGAATTATATTTAGGTAAAAGTTATCTTTTGGGGGTTCACACAGTCTTCAGATAGCCTTCTTCTGTCTGAGATGATCTCCAAGTGGAAGGATCTGTTTAGCCCAGGTGAGGAAATGCCTTTGAAGCTCCACCTGAGGAAAACAGTGCGAAGGAAGGAAGGAAGGATGAAATTCTCTGCAGCTTCCAGAGCAACAGCTGAGAGAAACCTCTGTGACCCCCACATCCACTCTGTGCTTGAGCAAGTAGAAGATGGAGGTAGCCAGGGAATCCTCTATGTGAAGATGACCTCTCCCTGTATCTTTCTTGCCAAAGCAAATGGGAGGAGATCGTCACTGTGCCACAAAACTGCATCCAGCCCTGGGAAAGCCTTCCTGATCCACAGCACTCCTTATCCTACAGGAGATCTCAGTTCCACTGGGAGTGGGCTTTGCCTGCAGAAAGTTTGCTTACTGGAAGGTTAGGAAAGGATTTGGTAATTTTGAGGGTGGTGTGAGGACAGCATGCATTAATGATGACCCTGAGGCAGAGAAGCAGAACACCATTAGCCCATCAAAAAGAGCAGGCAATATCTAAGTGACAGTGGCATAAGAGGAAAACATCTTTGTTTCCCCAGTGGTAGTTTGCCATAAGAGCCCCTTTCTATAGTCTTCCTTGTTTTCTTCTAGGATTCATTTTATACATCTCAGCCCTGAAGAAAGTTAAGTATATAAGCACACAAGAACTAAAATAGCACAATATAAGACTTACTACCATTAAGAAGAGAAGGAAAAAAGCTGGAAAATTGTGTACTGTTGAGGGTTTCCTGGAAAGCATCTGATTGTGCATTTTTATCTTTAATTTCTGAAACATCTATATAAGCCTCAGTGATCCCAGTAACTGCTACTAGAATGTATGACTTTTCTCTGCAGGAATTCTGCTGTGTGGTAGCTCCAGTTCTGAATTGCAGAAAAATACAGGGGAGGATATTGAGTGTTTTAACATACAACTTGTTGATGTTGGTGCATAGTTGCAGATGAGAATCTTCAAATGCACAGCACAATCTTCCCATACCTCCAGGATCTGGTAATAGTGGTAATAACAATGCAGTGGTGCTTCTGACAATTACAGTGTGCAAAAACCACCATTATGCTCTTTCCTTAAAAACCTCTAATGCTGGAGGGATTTTCCAGGCTGTATAAGACATTTCTGTTATAGCAGTCTGGCTGTTTTCAGCTTCTGTCTTACTCACACAATCTGTGTCAATATTAAGCTCTTCCTAGAGTTTGCTCTCAGTTGAGGATTGAGAAGAACTGTTTTATTAAATTCCAAGTTAATCTGAACATTTTGGTAAGAAACTGTTCTGGTTTGTTTTAAATCAAGGAAGTGAAATTTGAAATCAGACAATGTAATTTTTCTGATTAAAACTGCACTCCACTGAGAGGCTGGGAGAGCTCAGGGGTGGAGGTAAGTTCTCTCATTGGCAGCAAGAAGAAATGCCAAGTCCATGTGACTGGCAATGAGTTTTCACAGTCCTGATGTGATCAGCTGCTCAGTCAGCATTTAAATCAATGCAGCACATGACTAGGAAAGGTTTTCTTTGTTTTGTACCTTCCTTTAAGGTGCATTCCAGAGCCCAAGATGAAGCTGTAAGTGCAAACATTTACTTTTCTTGGTTATTATTAGCATCCTTATGCTTGTAAGACTCCAGCTGTGTTGGGAGAAAGAGGCAATCTTGTAGGACAGCATAGCACATCAGAAACTCAAGGGGAGTTCCTGGTTTTCTACATGCATTAAAATGGAACCATAGAAGATCTACTTTGCACACTGAAGATTTTAACCCTATTTTTTCCTTGACTTCCTAACCATTAATGTGGCTAAATTGCAGTAGAAAGGAGCCATTCTGACTGCTGTGGTGAGCTGTGATGGATAACCCTGTGTCAGAGGGCAGCTGATCTCATTTCAGCTGGGACGTGTTCGGTGGCTCGTTTCTCAATACAAGATAATTCAAAAGTTTTTGAGTTTTCTTGTGAAGCTATAGGTAGAGAGCTGCAGCTGGAAAGGCTTGGTGTTCCCTCTGATCAGGCACAAGCAAAGGCCACTGATTGTAAAAGCAGCTCACTCCTGTCCCATCGTATTTGTGGGTGTTGTGTGGCTCTGGAGGAAGGCACGAGCCCTGTGTGAGGGGTGGTGGGCTGCAGCAGGCAGTGGATGGAGACAAAGGGAAAACCACCACCCCCCATGCTGTGAAGTGTAGAAGAACTTTCATGCACCTAATCCATGGCATTTGAGCTATGTACAGTCTCAAAGGACTTCAGGTCGCTTGTCCCAGGAAATCTGCCAAGAAGGAGAGGAAAGGCTGTGTTGTAGATGATAACCCTATGGCCATTTTCTCCATAGTTTCAGCTTGCTATTCTCACAATGATATTTCATATTCCCTGTAGAATTTGTTAACTCACAAATTGGACCTCAGTGTGAAGGGGTCTACCTGAGACATTACCCAATGCTGGATATTTCAACAGCAAGGGCAAGTAGCACTCCAGCAGGAACTCTAGATCTGAACCACATATTTTGATGGTAACTTTTGGAAGGCATTTCAGCTTTATTACTGCGAGAAAACATCTTCAAAAATTTCCTGATTTACTATTCTATCTTAAGAACAAAGGGAGGAATTTATAGAAGATCAAACGAATAAAAATAGACTGAAAAGACAGCAGATGCTGTTGATTCACTGAAGAATTCAGAACCTTACATTTGGTGGCTATTTTGTTTGCTGATACCACAGTTTTAGTGTTAATAAACAACACCAAAGTTGCACATATTATGAAGCTTTTTTTATCTCTTGTTTCTTGTGACAAGTACAAATAACTCCATTTTGAGTTTCCTTGCTTTGCATTTTGTCATCAGAAGAATTAATAATGGTGTTGTCTGAGGTTTTTTCACTTCTTGGTTTGTGTTCTTAATTGTGAGATGAGAGATGGGGAAGGACCATACATATGAAACTTCTAGCTGTGATTCTTTAAGACTTGATACAACAGAGTATTGACCAAAGCCAAGTTTCTTGGCCTGAATATCAGTGTGCAGTTATTCAAGCATTCATACAATGTATCTCTTCCTTCATCTCAGCCAGACCTCTCAGCCAGCTGAATTATTAGTTAGCATTCTTTGCTACCAGTAAAAGCTTAAATAGCTAAACAGCAAAATTAAATTCTGAATAAAGACTTGCCCCCTCTCTTTTTCCCCCTTCTTTTCCTCACAGTGTTTTCCTGAGATGTTAAGGGTGAAAAAGGTTGTAAGTGTTTTTAATTCTTTGTCCCTTAATTTTTTTATGAGCTGTCTGATCAGGTTAGTAAAGTACAACAAAAACTGCAAACTCCTTCCAAGGGAATGAGTGCCCTTTCCAAGGAAAGAGAAGCTCTTTAGTCAACCATAAGGACAGGTATTACACGGGACATACAGAGTTTAATTTGCTTGATTCCTCCTGCTCCATTAATTATTTCAGGGAAGCTGTGTGTAGTCGGTTTTCCTCACAAAATATTTTTGGTGCGATCGCATCCTTTCTCCATTCATCTCTTTGTAATGTGAACTTGCTGCCTATTTTCAACCAAAAGTAACTCCAGGTTTCAAGATGCTAAAGACATTAAATTTATATGTTTTTTTGTGAAGACAGGTGATCACATAAAGATGGATTGTTAGCTCTTGAGCTCAGCCCTTATTCAGTGCTGGAGAATTTCCTCACATTTCCAGCCGGCGTGATCGCCCCTGTCAGAAGCTGGGAGAGAAATATGCTGTCCTAATAGTTTTGGTAGCAGTCCAGAAATCTGAATGTCATTTGAACAGGACTTGGTTTTGAACATGAAAGTGGATTTTTTCATTTTTTCCCCGTTGCAAGCAAACACTGTCGCCTAACCCTTAATTGCTAAGGGGAAGTCATCTCTTTTAGTTTTGAGCTGTGTTTTTGCCAGCACTCATCCCTCTCTTCCAGAATCAACTCTCCTTCATTCATGGCAGCAGGAGCTTTGACTGGCAAATAATTAGATCCAAAGTGCTTGTTCTTATAGTTGTGCCCCTCCTTGTGCTGCACTAGATTCAGCTTAGTGTTGAGACTAATGAGACCCAGACTTCTAACAGGTCTTGCCTTTTGTAATGCTGTCCCGTCCTCCTCTATTTCTTTCTTGATGCTTGGAAAACGCTTTTCTTCTTGTCTGTGTATGAGGCATTAAATTATTAGTGCTACATTTTTTTGGTGTATTAACAGGGCACTAGGGTCTGTTAGGCTGAGTTAACCTCTTTACCCCATAACATCAGCAAGTAGAAAAAGGTGTTTCTTTAATCTAAATTACCTGCAGTACTCTTTACTTGAAGACACAGAAGTTATTTCCTTTACCATTTTTTTCTTGGGAAAGTAGAATTCATCTCTCTCCCTCTGACCTCAGTAACATCTTTCCTCCTGGGAGGAGAAAAAAAGCAGAAAGTATCTCCACGTAATTGTTTTTCTCCTTTTTTTTTTTTTTCCTGTCCTCTTTGTGACTGGTACGGTAATGTAGTGACCCCGTATTATATCCAGTGTCAGCTCCCAGTCAAACAGAATTAACTCTTTTTTCAAAACCATCTCACAGAAAATTTAAGTGATCACATAGTTTTACCTTCCTGAAAGGACTAGACATGCACTTTCTCATTAATGTGCTAAGCATCTTCTTGTTTTACTTTGCTTTTTAAAGGAATGAGAAGCCACCCTAGCACAGTCATCACTTTGATCCTCTAATGATCATGAATATTGTAGAAAGGATCTCTGTCATTTAACCTTGCTAACATGTATTTTACCTCTGTGATAATGTTAATTAGTACTTTCTAGTAGCTGTGAGTTTGCTTCATAGTGAAATTTTGTGTAAATGAACATGTAGCAACTGCCTGAGGTACTTGATGTTATGATTAGGCTGTGAGTCAGCTTGTCACACCTGAGAGGGGATCTTTCCTTGGTGCTGGTTCTCCATCACTCCACTCCCCTGTGGTTGTGAGGCAGTGCTGCTGGAGGCTCTGTTAGCCAGGTCAGACAGCCTTACCCCTCCCTGCTGCTCAGGGTGCCTTTCTGATTCAGCCAGCCACAGGACACCGTGTGCTGCTTTCTGCTGCGTCCCAGGGCTGCTGGTTTACACAGCCAGCTGTTTGTGCTGCCCCCAGCACTCAGGAACACATCCTTTGCAGTTCTGTGTGTCTGCATACGCCAGCTGCATGCTCTGTTTAGATCCTTTTATTTTTCCTTGGCTCCATATGATCAAATACATACAGGACGTGGCCTTCATACGCCGCGAGATAAAGGATTCAGCAGAGCATGAAGAGTCATCCTGGCTGCATCTTGTTAAAAAGTGCTGCCTGTGTGTGCTCAGCGTGGGTTATGTAACTGTCCTGGATGTGCAGCATCCCTGCCTGTGCCAGCCTGCCAGGCACCACTCAGGGAAGCACACACACTTCTCTGCAGCCCCACTTCCAGCACGGTGTTACACCCATTAGAGGAGCAAATTGAGCAAGCAAAATTAATGGTGGAACTGAAATGAAGGTGCTTGCCAGGCTTTCAGAGTTTGTTGATGATGTTCAGAAATAAGTAATGCTGGCCTCTCATAATTTTTGTATGAGATCTGCAGATGTAATGGTTTTGTTTCTTTTTCTATGGCTCCTGCAAGGCCGGTGAAGTTGAGGTATGACTCCGTATCACTACAGGCTCATAAACAACCACAGCTGGATTAAATTGCTAAGATTCAGTAAAATTGCATGAGTTCAACCCTTAAGCAAAAGTTGTGAGCTGAGGCACAATCGTGTCATCTTATAACCCTAACAGCAATTTGACTTTTATCTTCACTGTGTGTATGTTGAGGTATCAGGCCAGTAATTCACATGTGAGGTTGAACACAGCTTTCCTTTGCTTTCATGCTCCCAGGGAAACAAACTGTGTCATGATTTAGCAAATTGGGCACAATTCACTCTGTGAGCAAATGTAAGACAGACATATGCATATTTATTTTCATGTTTTTTCTTCCACAGAATGATATCACACCATTGCACGTTGCATCAAAAAGGGGAAATGCAAATATGGTCAAACTCCTACTTGATCGAGGAGCTAAAATTGATGCCAAAACAAGGGTAAGCTCAAGTGTGAGTGCTGCAAGTGACTGTGTGGAATGATTGCCTCTGACCTGTGTGTTGCTGTAGAGCTTAAATCGTTCATCTTCCCAGCAGGCTACTACAGCTGCACTGCATTTATTTTTAATGAAATTATTGCAGTAGGATACTAACATTTTACATCTCTTACAGCAGTGTGTGAAACACCAAGGATGGCAAAGCTCAGAGACAACCATTTTCCATGTTCCCTTTCCAGTGTTTAATTAGGAGCTGCTTTTATCTACTTGGGAGTAGAGGTGAATGTACAGGAGGATGCTAAAGACGAGAATGCAAGTCAGATATTTCAGAATTGGAATGCTAGCAGGGTAACTTTGAGCTGCAGTGTGTGTTTGCCTTTCACTATCCACAGGCAGTGTCACAGAGTGTGGTGTGGCTGATGAGCCTCCTGCAGCTCAGGCTCTGTGTGGGATTTGTCAGCACATGTGTCAGGCACAGGGATGGTTTCCATCAGGTTGACACCTAGCTCAGTGCCCTCAGTGACTTAGAAACTCAGTACATATGGTTATGTCTGACTGCTGTAGTTAAAACCCAACCAAGCCAGGGATATGATATTTTATTTACTTACACAGCAGAAAAGAAAAAAAAAAAAAGAGAGAGAGAAGGAAAAAGTTCAAATGTTTGTCTGTAAATCTGGAACTAGTGGTGCTGTGGGCTGTCAGGGCAGTCTTTGCAACACACTCCTGTGTGTGAGAGGTAACTCTAACTCTCAAGAGCTGTCCCAGTAACTTTCTGACAATTACAATTTTCTTGACATACTAATTTATCACCTCTACCTTTTCCATTTTGAATTAGTCTGTATAAGTTCTACCTTTCAGAATCATTCTAAGCAAAAGAAATGAATAACCTAAAAATAGTTTTTCTACAGTTGTTCCTGTATTCACAGGTTTTTGTTTGGTTACTGTAGTCTCTGAGATTTCCTGCAGTGCTTGTTAGGCACATTTGTGGTTTTGTTCTCTGTCAAATTCAGAAACTGGGTCAATTTATTTTGTCATCTCTTCGTTCTCTCCACATGTTCTTCCTTATTGCTTCTATTTTACCTTAGTAGCTGATGGTTTATTTCTAAAATGTTTGAGTTCTTCTCTAGTTGGGCAACATGGAAGAGATGACTTCTCATGGGTAATGTGGACAGTGGGCATAGTATCTGGACTGAAATTCCAGCCTCCTCTGTGCCACACAGGGGTACCAGGCTGAAGGGTGTTCTTCTGCCTGCCTTGTGGTGGGGAGGGACAGCGTTAATTGGTGTAACAGATGTGCATTTGGTCCGAGCAGGGAGAAAGGGACTTGGTGGGGGATTAGTTGCTTCCCTCTGCAAGTATTTGTATGGCCCACTGCAGTCCAAATCATGAGGGACCAGTACTTTAAATAGATGGAGTCAAGTTAGTTCTTTAAGTTAGGAGAATTCGTGCTCTGCTTCATTTCCTCTGTCACAAGCTCGGGGTCAGACACTGGGATAATTTATGTAACTAAAAATACAGGCTGGGACGGAAACAGGATCTAGGAAGAGGGCAGAAGCATTAACAGCTCCTGAGTCTGGCACAGCTTCCCACTGAGGCAAAAGGCAGCGATGAGTGTGGCTCACGAAGCTGGTTTGTTTTTTCTGGCTCCCTCCAGGGACTGCCTGCTTCCCCAGCCACCCATCCTCTGCAGAGGCCAGGGGGATGTGCACGGCTCCTCCTGCTCCTCTGTACGTGTGCCACTCGAGGCTGCGGTGGCTGGCATTAGCAGAGGCAGCTTTCCCGGCAGCTTTCCCGGGGGTGGTGAGGCTGCTCCGGGCCAGGCTCGGGGCGCTGTGCCGTGCCGTGCCGGGCTGACCCGGGCTGCGCTCCCGGAGCCCCGCACCCTGCGGGACCCGCCAAGGGAGCAGCACCGGCAGGGCTCCGAAATCGGGGCCAAAAGCAGGAGAAGGCTGAGAGGAACGTGGTGCTGGGTGGAAAAAGGGCATTGTTTCAGGAGTGCCTGCCTGGTTTTCATATTCAATAGTAAAGATTAATTGCTCTGAGCAGGCACAACACATGTTCCTGCTAAATCTCTCCTGTTGATCCAACCTGATCCAATGTTGTCTTCCAAGGCTGAACAATTAAGATATGTCAAGACATGTCAACTTTGCAGATTTTTTTTTTTTTTTTAATCACTATTTTTCTTTTCAATGTCCCAGATGTAGAATGGCCCTACAAAAATACAGGATGACAAAGGCTCTGGTCATGTCCTTTACGACAGCATCACCACTGCTGAATGCATTGAAAGGCAAAGAGCAGCTGAGGCTCTCTTTTCTGATACATGTGTCAAGCCCTGCTTATCAGCTGGATGCCCAGGCAGAGCCCAGCCTTGTGTGTTCTGTGAGGGGCAGGTGCTGAATGCACACACAGCTTGATAACAGGTGGGATTTGCATGTGAAAATAAGTGAGTCTCCTAGTGCCATATTTATAAATGTGAGACCTCTCTCTTTTTTCCCATTTTTTCTAAGAGATTAACAGACTTTTTGTATGTAAGAGATAAGCAGATTTTTTTCTGTTAGGATAGTTTTTTTGTTTTGGGCATTATGATACTATTTAATTCAAAGATTGATTACTGAAGACAGAATACATCCTTAAAGGTAAATGGCAACGGTTCTGTGTACCCTTATGAAAGGATAAAAAAAATCTTGACATTTCTGGTGTCTGCTGCTCAGGGGGAAAAATTCTTAGGCCTTTGTTTCTCCTGTTTCATGTCTGTATTTTACCTTTAAGTGAGAATGCAGAACATACTGTTTTGTGTTGTTGACCAAACACTAACAGTGCCAGGATTTGCTACTCTGACTCTTAGATGGGACAGATTTTTCTATTCAGCTGGCATTTTGTGGTCTGTTCCTGCCATCCATTCTCTGTATGGCATACTGGGATACTCTCCACATAATTCTTTTTTTTTATTGTTCACAAAAAGAATCATTTTATAGATAAATTAAGAAAAAGCCTTTCCTGAGTAATAAGTAAATTGAGGTAATGATTTCTTTTCCTTAGTCATTTACATAAGCATTTGTGTTTGCTGCTGACAGATGGTCCAGGAAACTGCAGTGCTGAAGTACTGCACAAAAGGTTAACATGAAGGGCTAAATCCTTATCCTGTTTAAATTACTGTAAAAGTAATCCAGGAGCTCCCACTTTCTCTGGATTCATTAGGACTGGGATTTGATAAGCACCATTATACTCTTACACACCTGCACACTGTACTTGGGACTTGAGAGAACATGTGAGACACATCCCAAAATTTATGTTAAAACTATTTTGAGACTCAGACATGCCTTTTTTTTTTTCCATTTTAGTTCACGCTGTGTTGCATTGTTTATTTTAACCAGCTGTTCATCTTCCCTCTGTTTTCTTTCTGTGTGTGAGATGTCTAGCAACTGGTATTTGGGGCTGGGTACTGAATTCTTAAGGGTACCCCTCAAGAACTATGTGCTGCCAGGGCAGCTTTAATCATTCTGGTTTTTAGTCAAGATTCTGGGCAAAGGCCTGTTAATGCCTCATGTAACATGTTTACTGAATGTTGCCCTAATTATGTTTTTTCTGTCTTCCAGAAAAGACTTCAAAAAGTAAAATTTAATTAGAGAGGTTGATTAAATTAGCTTGATTTGCTTTGGCTGTCTAATACTGTACATGCCAAAGTGAATTTGTGTGTGAAGCAGGCAGCAAGCAAGTTTTAGCCTGGATTAAGTGTTTATAATCTTCATTCTACTGATTTTGCAGCTAAACAACAGGCCCAGCACTCATATCTGCATGAAAACATGTGGGATATGCTCTTTGAAGATGCATCAGATCATGCATCAGCTGCTCCAGAAAAACCACATGTATTAAGATATGAAATAAGTGCAGTAGCACTGCCTTGGCATTCTGAGTGTGCTTTGCACATGCAGGGAGAGCAAACCTTCTTTATTGCCCTGTTGCCCAGAAGGGGCAGTTTGCAATAGTTTGCCAGTGGGGTGAAGAATTCAGGAGACCTGGAGCACAGAGGGGCTGTGGGACAGAGCCCTGCTGGGCTGAGGGTGTGCACGGAGAGTCACTCAGCAGATAAACCCTGGAGGCAGCAGTATGGCTCCCCTGGGAATGTGTGCTGTTACCTCTGGCCCAGGGGACAGGAGTGCCTGCTGCTCCTGCCAAGGCTGTGGACAGGCTCTGGCAGTTGGCTCAAACTCTGACAAGCTCTTGCTGAATATTTACATCACATTTCAGTTTTTACTGGGGATTGTGCTTGCTTTCATCACTCTTAGACTGGGTTAGAAGCTGATGCTCACTGATGTGAGAGCTGTGTTACTGAGGCTGCTGTGGCTTTGGGTGACAGCCCAGGGGATGCCATGATGCAAGGGGAATCCTGGGTGAGCATTGACAGGGAGGAGGTAGCTGGGGAGTACAAGGAGGCTGCTCTGTGCTGACCCTACACTGCTCAGGGGTCCCTTAAAGCCATGCATGGGAGAGAGGAAACACACAGCAGCAGGAAGGCTCAGTCTCAGGACAGTTTTGACTCCAGTGTAGGAAGATCAGGGAGCTGCACAGGTACCTGAGTGTCAACAGGGACCAGAAACAATGCTTAGGTCTCATTGACAAGAGATTTGTGTGTGTGTTTGTGTTTAAAATAAAAGCAAAAGCAGGCAGCAGCCCCGGAGATGGGTGTGCAATGCTAATGGGAAGCTTGTACCTAATCATAGCTCCTCCTATTGTCCTCTTGGCTTTGCTGAAGCTGCTCTCAGGCTCTCTGGAGGGATAGATAATACAGATGATATGATTTATCATGTCAGTGCATACTTACAGAGTCCTTAATCTGCAGATTATTGTCATAATCGTTTGTAATGGTTTTTCTGAGCCATTGCAGACTCATATTAAGGCAAGTTTGCTTCCTAATACATGTAATATAGTTTATGCTTCACATAGTATAGTCTATGTGAACAGTAAACAAGCAACTAGAAAATCTCTTGACAAAGTCAGTGAAGTCTTGCTGAGCTCATAGCAATCTGTTTCAATCTCAGAATCTCTTTTTAAAAAAGAAGTCTTTCTGGTCTGCATTTCACATTGCCCCTGCACGTTTCTTTATCTGCTCTGAGTTCATACCAATTAACTAAACCAGTCAATGGTGTCTTTTGAAACTACCAAAAAAAAAAAAATCTGTGCAGTTAAATTATCTGTCTTGGAGTGTATTTGCTCTTTGCAGAGGGAAACCTGACATCATGTGAACAATAGCTGTAGATCAGCTGTCCTGACAAGCACCCCTGTGCATTGTCCTGTTGTGTCACACGTGATGCCTCTGCTGGTAGTGACTGCTGTGTGGCCCAGATGGAGGTCCAGCTGTGTGGCCCAGATGGAGGTCCAGCTGTGTGGCCCAGATTGAGGTCCAGGTGGCCAAGCATGACTGCTTGCTCCTCCTGAGCCACAGAAACCTTGTCAGCCAGAAATGCCCACAGAGGGGTGGGTGCTGTGCTCTGGGAGCACTGGAATGGTCTTGCCTGGTACAGGAGGATGATCAAATGTGTCTCATTCTCTGTGAGCTAACCATGGTATGTTGGTGAAATGACCTGGGGAGGTGTTAAATCTGGAAAATGGTCTCTAACTTTGGTGCCTGATCTCCTTGAGTATCTGGCTTTGATGTACCTGCAGAATGTGAGAATTATAGGAAGTAAAAAGAGTGAACAGTCAAGTGTACATGGTGATCTTCAGCTCTTGCCTACAGGTCTGTAGTTACCTAGCCTTGCTGGGCTGATTTTCCTTCCCATACAAGTTTTCTTTTTTTTATAGGTGATGTTGTCATATCAAATGTTTGTGTCTGCTCAGTGCATGAAATGCCCTCACCTGTGGGAGCTGGTATAAGAAATACGCATTACCCATTTTAAACACTTGTGAAGCTATGGCAAAACATTTGCAACTCAGCTGGAAAATGCATCATTTGTGGGTTTTGGAATCTTTTCTCTTTGTCTTTACTTAAGTGTTTTGAGCAATCCATCTTAAATTTGTGTAGTATCATTTTAACAAGATGCACTTCCCAGTACTTTATGGGCTGAAATAGCAGGAAGAAGCAGAAATTACAATAGAATTTAGAGGTGTCAGTAAGAGCATTGTGGGCCAAGCTGCATTCATCTTGTGGAAACAAATGACTCCCTGAGTTAAGGCAGTTAAGTCTGAACTAAAATATTTTTTTCATCTATGTCAAAAATATATGCCTTACTTTAAATGCAAGAACATGCACAATGAGGACAAGTTTTAAATGAAAGTGGCAGGAAAAGTTTATCATGAAAATTCCTACCTGTTATCTTTCATGGATTTATCAGGAGCAGGCAAAAATGTAGAAGCAGGGAAATGTAAGGCTCTCTGAACCATGTCCCCCCTCCCCCTGGCTGCTCTCTACGCTTAGGCTTAAGGTGATATTCCAGTAGAGTGTGTTTTAGGAATTACCAAGGAAGAATAATATAATTCCACATGAAAAGTATTATTAAGGGAGTACCTAATAATACTTGCTATCATACAGAAGTGGAGGGGGAGTGCATGTGTGTGAAGAGAGTATGTGAGAAGGAATTTTAGATAATCCCTTGTTTGAAAATGATGTGACATACATGTTCTAGACAATACAACATACGTGTTTTAAGAGTAGTGGAAGACACCAGAGAAAAGCCCCTTCCTTTGTGATTTGTCAATGGAAAAACCAAAGTTTCTGAAAACTTTTGCAACAAGCAATAGGATGATTGACTATTACTAAGCAAACTATTCCAAAAGAGGTGTGGACAGTATGCCTTGGCTCTAGGCCAGTCATTCAGCTGGGGGTCACATAAGCACAGTCTGCACAGCGAGACAGAAGTGAATCCAACATACTTCCATCACCTGGGTTTAAGATGCTTTTCTCATCTGCTGTACACTTGTCAAAATCAGTGTAATAAAAAAGTCTGAGGAGGATTTTTTTCCTCTCAGACTAACTGGCTGTCCACTGACTCCGATGCATACTGACAAATGAGAGACCCAGTTTTCTCCAAGGCACGCAGGCAAAAAGCACCTGAAGTGCAATCCCATCTTTTTCTTGCATGTGCAGTGAGGGCCTGGAAGGAGCCCACTGCATGAACACCAATGTGATGTGACTATTTACACGTTCAGAAAATCAGAGCCACAATGTCTCTGTTGGTTTGAACAAACAGGTTCAAGTGTTCATCTGCAGAAAAGCAGCGCCTTGCAGGAATTAATGAGCCTCCTGGGACATCACAGACCTCTACAAAAGTGTGCAAGACTTTAGCATGTCTGACGCTAATCAGTTATAACTCTGTATCCCACAGGATGGGCTGACCCCCCTCCACTGTGGAGCAAGAAGTGGCCATGAACAGGTTGTAGAAATGCTGCTGGATCGTGGTGCCCCTATTCTTTCCAAAACCAAGGTAACTGATACTCTTTCCTGGTGGGATAATCCTTGTACCTTTTTTTTTCCTTTTTCCTAATGTAATTCTATATGTCCCATATATTTAAGGGTTTGGCAATAACTTTCCTATTTCTTAGTTATTTAAAGTAACTGTGTGGGAGCTCTCCAAAGTGAATGCCGTATGTAGAGCACGTCTGCATATGTAAAATGTGTTAAATCGAGATATACAAGACAAGATTTCTGTGCCAACCAAAAAGGCTTCCGTGGTAACCCTATCCCTCAGAATTTCAGTAGCTGAAGAACTCTGTGTCTATCCTGGAATAAATACACGGTGATTACAATAAATCTTCAGCTTGTACCAATTTGCCCTAAGGCTAGAGAAGAGACAAGAGATAAAAATAGAGCAATGTCCCTTTGCAGTGACATCTCGTATTTCCTGAGGACTTAGCCTGATTATCAGATTCTCTCCTTTCTGTCTCTCTACAGTTTATCATGCAAAATTCTTCCTGATAATTTCAAATCACCTGCGCCAGGGTGCACAGATTGCTTTAGACCCAAGGGCTGGCATTAAAGGAAGGACTTGCCAGAACTCTCCTGGCAGTGGTCTCTGCTGTGCTGTTACTGCTGATTTCAAATCTCAGAGCAGCAGCCTGCTTTTCACCACTGCAATCCATGGCTTCCCCATTCAGGGATGACATTTGGGCTGTGCAGTTTGTTGAGGTTCTTTCCAAAGATAACCTTCCACTACATGTTTTTTTTCCTTAGTCTGTAACCGATGTGTTTCAGCAACATCTCTGTTCCGTTGTTATTTCTTTTCTCTCTCTGTCATCCTGTCCTATTCTGTCTCAGCACCCTTCTATATTCTGCTTTTCTCCTCCCTCCTTTTTTTTCCCCCTTTACTGGATTATATTTAGCATTTGTTTGGGGAGGTTGGCACCAGCTTTCCCCTGCTCAGTGAGTCACTGGCAAGGGCTGTCATGGGTAATCTGACAGACAGTTTTCACCCATCCTCTGCATATGGAATTTCCATGGGCTCCCACAGCCCTAGCTTGCAAAATCCATGAGCAGGGGAGAACCACAAGGGGCTGTCTAGGACCTTGGGCCACATCTGCCACTCTTGGAGCCTAGAGCTCATACTCCAGGGAGAAAGGCTCTTCCACCCTCTTGGAAAGCTCTTTTATCACTTAAAGGAAAAAAAAAACCAAATCATACCACCACCAAAACAAAACCACAAAACCCCCAACCAAACAAAAAAACCCCACAACAACAAACCAAACCAAAGGACACCACATAACCACACACCCTATTTCTTCCATTTCCACCATTGTAAACGAAAACCTCTCCTAAGGAACCACATTTCTTTGTTGAGTGGATGTTGTATTTTCAGGTGTTACCCCTAAGCTTAAGCTGCTGTTCAAGGACTGTAGGTTTTGAATTTGTTGCTCTTCCTGAGAAGACTCACAGAGCCTAGCCCAGAGTTCACTAGACAAAATCAGGCAGATTACATGGGATAGTGGGTTAGGAGTTGCCTAAGGCTGAGAGACAGGCTGGATGTTGATCTGCAGAGGCTTATATAAACAACTTCTGCAAAATAAGAGCCTCCTCTGGAAGAGGGAGAGCTGTTACATGTTATAAACTGAACAGAAGAAAGTGCAGAGCTTCCTGCATTTCCTTCTGATGTGTTAATTTCACCACTTTCAGAAGGTGAGCTAGGAAGTAGCTGTACCTCTGAATGGCATAAATGAATTCATTCATTTGGCATTAAACTGCAGTACTGTCCTCTGCAAAAATAAGTGGCTCCATTCTCTTCAAATTAAGTCATATATTATTGGAAATAGGACACATCTTTGAAAGAATTTGAACTTCACAAAGTTTTCTCATGTTATATAAAACTCTTTCAGAATAATAACCAGGCTGCAGTTTGATAGCTGTTTCCTGCTAGAGGTGGTTTAGTGTAGTGCTGACCCTTTTTTGCACTGGAAGAACCTTAGATTTATTTTCAGGGAGGGTGGTGACCTAATGGATTATATGGGGGTTTCTACAGGCAAAATGAAAAGGGTGTTCTAGTCCTGAACATGCCAACAATTTTGGATGTACAAAATTACATCCCTATCAATAAATGTCCATCTTTTTTTTATTACTGGTTTTCCAGAGTTCTTTGGCTCTTTTGTCTTTTTTCTTTTTTCTTGCCCTAAAGGCACTGACACACAGCTACAAACGAAGCTCAGTGATTTTATGTTTATCTAGTCAGACAGTTGATGCTTTGTTTCATCTCTATGGTCCTGTTTTGTTCTGAGGTTTTTTTATTTGGTTGTTTTAAGGTATGGTGTGACCTTATGGTCCTCAATGGACAATAGCTTTGATTAATCTTGAACTTCTCTCCCTTTCAATATTTTCTTGGCAATCTTTAAAAAAACAGTGATGTAAGAGTATCTATAAAGTGGCTCCATCCTAAAGTACAAGATCACTTCTTAGGATCATTGTTGGGTTGTCTCTCACAAGAGGGCTGTGGGCCTGGAGAACACTCTTATGTGTAATATTTTTATTTTGAATGTGGCATTGAAATAGTGACTTGTGTAAGGTTATAGAGTATCATTAACTGCACCAGAACTAAGCCTGGTTTAGGGTATAACAAAAGACAATTTTCCAATTTTGTTTTTGTCTTTTTTATCTTCTTTAGCATCCAGTCTTGTCTTTTACTTTTCTGCGTGAGGTGTGGCTAGCTGCTGCACTTCTTTTGTCCATGACAGATTTTTATCAAGTATTTTGCTGATTGTTCAAATTGGCTCTGTTTATTTCTTTCTTTTCCATCCATATCAGTCTTTTTGGTACAAGTCTCTCCTATGAGGGAGTCCCATATCAACTTCTCAATCTCTTCCTCCATTAATAAGCATGGTTTATTGGCTGTTACTGTGAAGAATGACACTTTTCACCTGAAGGATCTTCCTTATAGAAATGGAGCAGGATGGTGTTTAAAGTTTCATGATTTTTTACTCTCACCTAAAAACCATGATCAGTTATAAACTGTTACCAGGAGGACTTGGTGACCCAGGGAAATTAATCTTTTTTGTTCTACTGTTAACTACACTAGAAGACAGTGAAAACATTTAAAATGCCTTTGCTAGTAGGAAGCTTCCATGCAGATAATTGTTGTAGTAGCCTTTGGGAATGAGAGAGAGGCTTATCCAAGCCAACATAAATCACAAGTGAGATGCCCATGAGATAATCTTACTTGAAAGATCTGACTGTGTCCGAGAGTATCTGTGTCTCAGCACTGCATGTAAACTGCTCTCCAGCTCTGACAGGATGCGCCTGTTTGCTTTCAGCATCCTGCTTCCACCTCGATTTAAAGTATTGTTCCACTGCGTATTTCCACCTTTCTTTCGAGCTCTGGCTGTTATCACATGGCCGAGGGAAGGGTCTGTTTGAGAGCCCGAGGTCTGGGCTGGTTTTGCCTCGCTCCTTTGCCTTTGCTGGCTGCGGTCACATGAGGGCACTGCATCTGTGAGCAAAGGTTTGTGTTTCCCGATGCAGACACAGTGTCCTGGCAGTCGCTTACAGCTTATAAACTATTGTGTGCTGCTACAAGAATAGATTCTGTACTCAAAACTAATTTTGGCATCAGAAGAATCGAGTAAAAAAAGCCCCTACAGCTGGAAGGAGGAGCTATGTACCGCTGCTAACAAAGGCTCTTTCGTTCTGGTGTATATTTTTAATCTTTCATCATGAAATAGTGTCAGTCCTTTCAATTTTTGAGAATTTTCTCTCATGGTTTTATTCTGGAAATGTAGTATATTTTGGCAGCTTGTTCACTATTTTAAACATGGCAAGACACAATTCACTGGTGCATGAGTCTCAGGTGTTTCCCTGGTGGAACAGCTTTACCACTGCTGCTGGTAGGTCACAGCATGGAAGTTTTATTCAGAGATTTTTAGCCCACTTGAAACTTTTAGTGTTTTACCAATGTGGACTGGGAAGAGTGGTCTCCAGAGCTGGATGATGTGGTGTAAGCATGTGTACAACCCAAATTCAGGAAAACATGCGTGGAGGGATGAAGGAAGGCTGTAATGTTCACCGAATGATGTTCTGACCTGTGCTGTCAGGTTTATACAGGCCATGTTTAGAGTGGTAAGTTTAACCCAGCTTTAAAAACCAGCAAATTCCTTGGCTGGGGTGTTAAAAGTCACAAAGTGCTGTTCCATGTGTAACTCATATAAATGGAGCAGCTTGTCTGAGACATGCTGGCGGAAGGAAGCTACATTTGGAGCATCGCTGGTATGTTGTGACAGTTTTTCAGTGTGGGGCTGCTTACAAACTCTAACCAAACAAGCTCCAAATTCTGGAGTAAGAACCCCCATCCTTACACTGAACATGTTAAGTTTATTTTGGGTTCTCTCTGCGCTTGTAAAATGCTTCATACAACAAACACTCCAGGAACGACGCGGAGGAGTTTCCTTTCTTTGAGCATCCTCTAACCCATCCGTGCTGGGTCTCTCTGTTGGCAGAATGGTTTGTCTCCGTTGCACATGGCAACACAAGGGGATCATCTCAACTGTGTTCAGCTCCTGATTCAGCACAACGTGCCTGTGGACGACGTCACCAATGACTACCTGACTGCTCTGCATGTTGCTGCCCACTGCGGCCACTACAAAGTCGCCAAGGTTCTCTTGGACAAGAAAGCTAATCCTAATGCCAAAGCACTGGTGAGTACACAGCAGGGTGCTGTTCACAGCCAAACATTCCTGCAAAGTTGTGCTGGGACTTCCTGGGAGTTGTTTTCTGCCTGCTGATGGCTGACAGAGAGGATGTGCTGTTATTGCCACAGCCCAAGAACAAACGCTCGAGGTTCAAGGTGTTAGTAATGTACCCTGCAATCAGAGAAGACCTTTGCTTGCAGGCAGTCAGCAGTGATTTATGAATTTCTAGTGTAACTGGAGCACTTTTGCCTCCTGGTAGGTTTTTATGATTATGAGTAGATGAAACAGCTGCAGATGTAACTGCTGTAGTTTTTGGTAGGGAGGGAATCCTTATTTTCCAGGTGTTTGTACACAGAAAATAATCAGTGGTGTTTAAAACTGAGGGAATTTTTGTAAGTTCTCAGTGGTGTGAAACAGTAAAAGGTAGGAATGAGTTACATAATGAGTATTTGTGGTATTCTATGTCAATGGAGTCATGTGCCTTTCTACTTCAGAAACAACTTCAGCAGCAAAATGCATTAGTGCAGTTAAACTGCATACAAACAGAATACATTAATGCCTTTTGTTCAAATGGCAATTGCAGTCCATTCTGTTTAAAATGTCTCTTTGATTTGTTCTTCAAGAACTGTTCCAAACAAATTTACATTCTGACATGAATTGGGTTGATTGGTTTCACAGCCTGATATAAACTCATTCAGTTCCTGAAATGTTATGTGAGCTCCTGCAACCCTCACGAGATTGACTCTCTTGAAGGCAGCACAGGCTCCACAGATTTCCTTCTCTCAGCCCCTGTGCTTTTTGTGTCAGACCAGCCTGTGTTCAGGTGTCTGTGATCAAGCTGTTATGATACATTAAACACACCTGAGCTCACCTGGACATTGTCACTGCCAAGGAGAGGGGTGAGATCTGCTGCACTGGAACAGACAATGACATGGACCTCACATCATGAAAACATACAATATTCTTTACTAAATGGCAGGTAGAAAAGGATAATTTTGATCAGATCTGAGGGACCAGCTCTGCCAGTTGTTTTCAGAACATTCCACAAAGGCTCTTTTGTACTGAGCAGTATCAGCATTCAGTGCTCTGATGTTGCTGTACCAATTGTGGGTGCTCTGGACAGCGTATTTTCCTGATTTACTTTTCTTCTGTGGTATCATCTACACTAAATAACATGATAGTTCTAATGTTCACCCCACTGCACACATCTTTTTTAAAGAAAGGGGTGAAATACTTCTAGTTGCAGTAAGCTGACAGGGAATGAATGGAAAAATTAAAAAAAAACCAACAAAACAAGTAGTAAAAATAGTTTAGAAGATCTAAATTCCAGAGCCTGTAAAATGTAAAGTGCTTTTCTTACCAGCAGTTCTAAAAGGTTGAAAGAAAACCAACCAAAAAAACCCAACCCAAATGCTCCAAAAACTCCAGCAGAAAACCCTAGCCAAGTAAAAGTGAATATGGTAAGCAAAAAAGAAGGGTTTGACAGTTTTGCATGAATTGAGATTTTTTAAAAAAAATTAATTATTGGAGCGGGTAATATGTTTCATAATTAAAACTGGATATATGAAATAGGTCTTTATCTTACAAGTTTTTACTTTTTATTACATGAAAAATGTAGTAATGCCAAAATAAATTTGGGAGTTGTTAATTTAAAACGGAAAAATCTATTTTGTGAATTCCATACTCAGTTCTATTTTTTAATTACATGAGGGCATCAAAAAGTGTGTTCTTTCTCGTTTCCAGAATGGTTTCACACCTCTTCACATTGCCTGCAAGAAGAACAGAATAAAAGTAATGGAACTTCTTCTAAAGCACGGTGCATCAATTCAAGCTGTAACTGAGGTAAGAAATGGTCTTTCCATGCTTGTCTTTGCTTTTCTTACAAAATTAATTGCCTCTGTATTGATTAATATTTCAGTATTTCTGAAAGAGCATTACCAATTAAGTCAACAATTCTTTTCAACTAGATATTATGAAATAATAAAGCTGAACAATAAATCACAAACAGCTGATATATGTTGGGATTACAGTGATAATAACAAGTGAAATGTAACAAAAGAACTTCCTAAAATCTACCATTTCTGCCAATTTTCTTTCTGTAATTTAAGGCCTTAAGGATGAAATTTGCTCTGTTACACACATTGAGGTGAAGACTATGCTTCACTCAAGTCCTGTTTTAAAAGGTGGTTTAATTCAGACCTTTTTTTGGCTTTCCAAAAAGAAGTTCTACTCTCC
The DNA here is from genome assembly GCA_013400635.1 of Hypocryptadius cinnamomeus. Classification (NCBI taxonomy): domain Eukaryota; kingdom Metazoa; phylum Chordata; class Aves; order Passeriformes; family Zosteropidae; genus Hypocryptadius; species Hypocryptadius cinnamomeus. The sequence continues at coordinate 100,093 of VYZP01053243.1, forward strand.
CACGATCGTGGGACATCACAAATCAGTTTGACAGAAATCAATATGCTGTCACTTCAGTCAGCATGAGATAGTCTGCACCCAGTTCTTGGAACAATTCTGAGATTAATTAAGTACCTATGGGAATTTTTATCTCCATGTGTGTATATTGTACCAAGTTAGGAGAGGAGCAGAGATCACATATATGAATGTATGACCACTGTGGAATGGGCCATGTTAGAAAATGACAGGGAATTCCATGGATTAAACAAGGTGCAATGGGGAATAGTTCATCTCCACAAAATGGAGTTTGATTTAATGTGTGTGAGGTTCTTCTAACTATTAAGCAGCAAACCATAGAGGTCCCTTCCTGGCTTGCTTGGGGAAGAAGAGTCTGCCCTGGCTACAGTTCATGTAGCTCCAGACTAGTGTTTAAAAACTCTTAAAAGCATTTACTAAATTGTTTGAAACAGGTAAAACAATTTACACACTCAGCCAGTTATTCTGCCCTCCTGCTCATGTTTGCTGTTCTGCATGAGAAAGGAAGATAAGTGCTTTCCTCACTTCTACCTTCTGGGACTTGTATATATCTGTGGGGAAGCTGCCTAAATCATGGGGATTTCCAGAGATCCACTGAGCTTTTTGCTGCTCTTGTTAGCAAAAGGCTCTTCTGAAGGCTCTGGCTGACTGTTGGTACAGCTGTGCAGAAGCAGCTGTGAGGAGGCTTTAGGGTGGTTCTACGTGGGGAAATATTAACTACTGATTGGATTTTTAAAGCAAAATCCTTGAAGTCATGCCCTGCTGAATGACTGCTCCCTTTTTTCCCTTTCTCCCTCTCTCTCTTTCTCTCCAGTTGGGCTTTCATATCCTGTGTAAGGGCAGTGGTGCAGGTTCATGATGGTGATCTTTTTTGCACAAGCTGAATGTTTCAGAAAGCCTTGCCTTTGTACCAGGAATGCTTTGATATATTTTTTTTTTTCATGTTCCAAGACAATATTTAGCAAATGCCTAATCTTAATCTTGCTTAGCTGTGGTTGATTTTGTTGATGAAGAACTACTGAATTCCTAGAACATTTATGTATTTGCTCGTGAACCACACTCATAGGTGTTCCCAATCCTGTGTGCCCTTTCATTTAAGCACATGTATATGGTTTTAAGAAGATAAAACCCTCTCAGAAGAGCAAGCAGCTGGGTTTATTCAATTTATGTTTTCCTCATGACGTTCTTGTAAAGGTGTGTGGAAGGAAGTATTTTAATTGGACTTTGGTCTGTTTTTCAGTCGGGCCTAACTCCAATCCATGTTGCTGCCTTCATGGGACATGTAAATATTGTATCGCAGCTAATGCATCATGGAGCATCCCCCAACACTACCAATGTGGTGAGTCAGGGTTTCCTTTCAGCAAGGCAGGACTGGGAATGAATAATAATATATAATAATATTTGGGAGCAGTACTGGGATCAAGTGCCTAATTCTGCTGTCCACCACCCACCTCCATAGCACCTGTGGTTCATGCTGGAGTCATGGCAAAGTGCAGCCTGCTGACTTCTGCCTGGGAGATGCTTGGCAGGTTGAGGAATGTCCAAAAGGGGCTGACCCTAAGCAGGCTCTAATCTCTTGATTTTCTGAAGTTAAGAATGAGAACAGACTGTAGCTTCTCAGATGTAATTTTTGAGATCTATGCTTGACTGTTGAGCGCTCTTTTCCCAAGACCCTGGGGGTCTGCCATTTAAGGAAAATTCAACAGATTGCAGCAGATTGTGGGGACATATTGCCTGTGTCCATCCAGTGCTCTCCTCTGCTGGCTGTGTGCTGCATGCCCCAAGGCTCCCAGGGCATGTGTAAAAACTGAACTTGCTCTTAGATGGGTATTTGAAAGTTGGGAAGTGGAAGAGAAGCAGAAGCATGTTTAACATGCTCTTTAACAGGTTGTCCTCCTTTTCACTTTCCATACACAGGTGCAGCCAGAAGACAGTATTTTGTAAAAGTCTTCACCTGCTGATTCTATTAAATTATGTAAAAATACAACACCTTTTGTTAATTAGCAGATGTTTGTACCTAAAGACATATTGATACCCAAAAAGGTAGAAACCACTTTCCCTCCTGAATTGTTCCGGTTTCCTTGGATTTGTCTTTCATTAAGTCCATGGAACCTTAGATGAATGTACTCAGTAATGATATTTTTTTCCTTCTCGTTCAGTCGCCTCAGTGCTTGTCAGATAACAAATTATAGTAGAGGCATAAGGCATTACAGAAGGAAAGCCAAATATATGTGTGCCTGAATATACAAAATTTAAAATATGTTTTTTACTAAATTCAGGATATAATTTTTAACATTGCTAATAAAATTCTAGTAATATAAAAATTGCACTGTCTCTTTTCAGCAAAAAATAATAACAAAGGCACTACTGAGTTGGGAAACTGACCCTGCAATGAATTGCTTTGCAGCACACAGTGTCAGGTCATATATTGATTTAATCTTACATCTTACAGACAGCTACAGCAGAGTTTTCTAGTGGAGATCATTGTGAGCTGGGCCGCCGGTATTTCTGTGTTTGTGAAGCATGCTGGTATTTGTTCTCCCTGCAGTGTGTCTTTAATTCTGTTCTGTTTTTTGCTGCTGTGTGCAGAGAGGAGAGACAGCGCTGCACATGGCAGCCAGAGCTGGCCAGACTGAGGTCGTCCGGTACCTGGTGCAAAACGGAGCCCAGGTGGAGGCAAAAGCCAAGGTGAGGAGATGGCCCAGGTGGAACAAACCTGGGTGATCCCTGCTGGGCAAAGCAAGACTCACAGTCATCTTGGGTGTATCCTTCAGGATGAGGAAGAGGTGAAGCCAAGCCTTTGTGGTGCCCACTGATATTTTGTTATGTACCCTCTTACTGTAGCCATGAGTGATCTGTAAGAGATAAGGCAGAAGATGTCAGGTTGATACCATCCCGGTTTTTAATATAAATTACCATGTGTTTGAGGAGTTTTGTTTTGAAGTGGGATTTAAGGAGGGAAAGAAGTTCCTCAAATCTGCTTTTATTTCAGCAGAACCGGAAACCCTCGGCTTCTGGTGTCTCCTGTCATGTCCCTAAAGTGACAGCCTATATGTATTTTAAAATACTTAGACTTCTAAAGAACACCACCTAAAGGAAGGAGGCACAGTGAGGGGATGTAGCAGAGGGCTGGAAAGAAGGAACAGATCCTATAGAAACAATTTCAATTGAGGAAGGTAGGAGTGGAGGAAAAAGAAATGGTCAAGAGGCATGAAGGAACACGCAAAATTATGGAAATCAAAGAATTCCCGGAAATGGGCAGGGCAAGGAGATAAATGGGTGCAATAAATAGAGTCTTAATAGGTAAACTCAGGAAATATTTTTTCCCCAAATGGTCATAAAATGGATATAACCTAAAAAAACAACCAAACTATTTTCCATTGTGAAATTATCTGTGAATTGGGTCACAAGTAAGTTTGCTGTTAAGATTATCTACTTATAAGGAACTCTGACTAAATATTTCTAGCTGATACACTTTATATCTGCAAGGAGCCTGACAATAGAACAGATTCATGTGGATTGTAAATCTCCAAAGACAGTCTTGAGAGTGAATAGCTCGTGCTCAGAAGCAGTCATGCAAATATTTTCTGAGTAAATTCACAGAATGATTTAATTTGTGCAAAGGGCCATTGCCTGTGATCAGATTGTTATCATAAATAACAACTAAATGCAAGCAGTAGATTATACACCAGTGCTAACATCAGCTGTGAGAAATTTGTGGGAAAGAGGCACAAACTGGAATCATTTAAGAACCACAAAGATGCTCCCCCAGTCGGAGAATTGCCCTGCAGAGGAGCAGCATTTATATCCTGGCATGCTCCCATCCTAAATCCAGAGGTGTAAGGTCACTTTTGTAGGATGGGCACGGGTAGAAGGCTCCCTTGCAGAGAACAACCCAGAACTGCAGGACAGTTCTCCAAAGGTAGGAAATTCAGCAGGGGAAAATGGGGAGAGAAGATGCTTGGCCACTGATAGTGTGCTTAATCCAAAGATTGTACAACAGAGAAGGGAGAGGACAAAAGTACAAAACCAAGATAATGAAGAGGTGAGAAATTGCCTCTTAAACACTCAGAACAAGGTCACAACACCCTAATATTTTCAGTGAAGGAAAAGAAATAAACTATGAGATTCATGACAGGGAAACACCATACTTAAAACTATTCAGATTATTGTCATCTGAATGAGAAGTAGAAAGTGACAATTAATTTCCACACCATGTTCTATCATCAGTTACACTTATGGAAAATTTAACTGCAAAATGCCAAACAATCATTCACCAGTTAAAAAAGCACAAAAATTATGATACTTTATGCAAGTTTCCAGCCAATAATTGATTAAGCTATTAAGTGTTGCTGTGAAATATAAAAGAGATCAAGATGTGAGGAACAGAGTTATGCACTAGCTTTGTTTTAAGTGAGGCCTACAAAGCAAAGTGAGGCAAATCCAGATAAGGAAGAAAATTGATCAAATTATTAACTTTTATGGATTGTGTCACTGTCTGGAATATTTTGTGATGCACTAACAAAGAGCAAGGTATCTTTGTGATAAGACACAGAGAAAGCCAGTGTGCAACGTTCCCTAGCTAAGACCTCAGCAGAATTAACGCTCGTCTGCAGTTTTGAAAAGTGACAGAATGTGGGCACATACCTCGTGTCCCGGTGTGAGGGGCAGTTTTCTCATGCAGGCCTGTGTTGTTCCCTCTGTGTTTAGGATGACCAAACACCGCTGCACATTTCTGCCCGCCTGGGAAAGGCAGACATTGTGCAGCAGCTGCTGCAGCAGGGAGCATCTCCCAACGCAGCCACCACGTCGGGCTACACGCCCCTGCACCTTTCTGCTCGGGAAGGGCACGAAGATGTAGCTTCTGTTCTTTTGGATCATGGTGCATCTCTGTCCATCATCACCAAGGTGAGCAAGCTGCAGGAGCAGCAGAATCCTAGAGCACGCCTGCAGCAAGGGCGGCTTGTGAATTCAATGCTGCAGGAGTCATATGCACGTACAGTGTAAGTGGGAGCTACATTTATTAAAAGGGCACAAAGCTTCATGCTTGTACCTCAGGCCCTGGTGTTTAACACATCCCAATGACCAGACAGGCATTTTCTTGGAATGGAAGGAATGCAGGGCAGAAATTCCAGGCGGGTGTTGATAGGCTTGCCCTTGGGTCTTTGTTAGTGTGAAGAAAGGAACCGACTCTTCCCTTGTTTAGATAGTGCTTTGCCTTGCAGGGGAAGGGCCTCCAGACCCCACAGGGCAGTTGGGAATCTGCAGACTTGCTGCCTGTACTCAGGACTATGTAAGGGGGTGGATGGAAGCAGCTGCATCCTTGCAGAGCAGAGACAAACCTTGTTTGCCCTGAGAAAGAGTGCCCAGAGCTGCTATATTCCTGCTTTCTCTTACAGAAAGGATTCACTCCACTACATGTGGCTGCAAAGTACGGGAAAATTGAGGTAGCCAACCTCCTGCTTCAGAAGAATGCATCTCCTGATGCTTCTGGAAAGGTAGGACAGAAGAAACCACTGCCACTTGCACAGCAAATATCTCAAACCAGACAATAATTTATTAATGTCCTCCTACTTACTTACCATCACACTAGTATCCACAGCCTGGGTTTAGCTGGAATTGGTTTTGTGTGGTATTCCAGTCCGTGCTGGGGTTGCCAAGAGCCAGCAAACTCTCGACAAAGTGACTTTTATTGTCATTAATTGACAACAAAGTGATGTGCTCTGCATTCACATCCAGGGGAATGGAGACAAACCATTCCCCTGTGTTCCTACCCAGACTATTTACAGTCCTTATCAGAGTATTTGGGTAGCTGGCTCTGCTTCCCCAGGTCTCATGATGGGGGTGGGGAGCAAAGGCCAATAGGACCTCAAGCTTTTTAAACCAGCCCAGCTTGGATTTTTACAGATTCAAGGGGCAGTTTACTTATCCACTGCAGTAAAAGGGAAACATTGCTAGGGGTGTGACCTCCTTACCCTGGGGGCTGCACAAATTTGTGCTTCTCTGTTCATCTTCCCTGGGAAAAGTGAATGGGGCTTTCACAGCTGGGGAAGAATTTCCAGATTTGTTTTATTTTTTTTGGTTCTAAAAGTTCCCAAAGACTCTGGATACATGAATGAGTAACAAATGTGTTTTTTCACCTTATCTACTGGAATTTTCCAAACTCCTGAGTTTCCCCTGGAGAGGGTCTGTGACAGCACTTGTTTGTTCTGCATGTGTTTTTAGAGCGGTTTAACACCACTGCATGTAGCTGCACACTACGATAATCAAAAAGTGGCCCTCCTCCTGTTGGACCAGGGAGCTTCACCTCACGCCTCTGCCAAGGTACAAGTACTGGCCACTCTGGGGGAGCAATACCCAGGCTTTTTATGTCACTTTATTCCCTGTCTACCCCTGTTCTTTCTAGGCTGTGTGTGTTTGCAGTTACAGGAGGCTCAGTGACCTTGTTTGTTAATGTCTCGCATCCACATAAAGCTGCTAAGAGTAATCCTGCAGGTGAATAAAACAGCAATTAAAAAAAGCAAATAAAGATGCAGAAACACTTTAAATCACCAGTTTCAGTCCCAGAAAATACTGAGCCTTGCTTTCATTTGTCCAGCCTCTTCAGTAACTTCTCCAAGCTAGACAACTTTGTAGCTTTGCATCTTAAGATCTGTGCAGGGCAAGCTTGGGGTTGAAGCCCAGCTATGCAGGGGTACTTCTGTTTGTGCCACAGGGTGATATCTGAGGCCAGATAAGATGGTCAGCACAGTCTATGTGATTATTCATGTGCTTCACAAAAATATTTCTAGCCCAGTGTAAATGGACTGGCAAGAAATAAAACTAGTCGCAGCCCTGCTTTGATTGTAATTTACTGTAGGCAAGACAATGCCTAGTGTAAGGTTTCAGAGGATATGAAAGAATAAATATGTAAATTTATTCTGATAGTGCATAAAACAAAGAGAATTTAGAGAAGCTTAAACTATTTCTTTTGTGGATCCCAGTTTTAAGTATGGGATGGATGAATACTATAATCAATCAGAGTATAATCGATACTTGAGCAGGAACATTAGGTAAAGCAGGATGGAAACATATGTAGGTGAAAGCAGATTAAGTGCAGTGTAAATACCTCATTTGAAACAACCCAGTTTCCTTAACTCACTGCAAAAGGAAAGCCCTGTGGAGAAAGGAGAGCTGATGGAAAAGCCAGTATTGTAGTTAGATGGGCAGTGCTCCTTGATTGCCTTCCTCTCACACATGGCTGAGTGCAGCCACAGCACTGGAGGCCTTCTGCATGGCTGCAGGAGAGGATGGAGTGGTGGGTCCCAGAGTTTGCAGTGCAAGGAGGGGGAAGTTAAATAAACACAACGCTGCCCGCAGCAAGGCGCAGTTTAAAATCAATGCTGTGATAGTGGCGATCTGCCAGAGCAGTGCCCCAGGGGGGCAGCCAGAGTGATCTCTGATCTTTCACTACTGCAGCACAGCACTCTCAAATGCCACTGGGGGGAAGGAAGGGCCTTCTGAAGAGGATGAGAAGGCACTGACCCAGTTTTCACTGAAAGAAGCTGCCAGTGGGAGCTGTGCATCCTGTAGGGGCAAGGATTGCAGCAGCCCCTGCCAAGGGCTTGGGAAGTGCAAACCGAGGTGGAAGCCCTACAGAGTGTGGTACAGCATTGCACAAACCCACGTGTCAGGTCACCTCAGCTTCCCCATCTGTAACAGAGCAGTTCTGCAGCTGCCACTTCAGGCCTCCAAGTGCCAGCTTTCTAAAAGAAAGCATTTGTTAGTGTTCTGCAGCGAGTGAGCCACGGCAGCAGCGAGCAGAGCGTCAATACTAAATAAAATTAACCATAACATGTTTGTTGCTTCGGGCACCCACTGTGCACTCGTCCACAAGATGATGTTGATAACAGCAGATGATTTCCTGTACTTTCTGTAAGTGTGGTCCAGTAAATAAATGTTATGTCATATCTCATCACTGGCTCCACAGTTAGTTTCATCAGTGGTTGCCTTTCCTGTGACACTCCTGTCTTTAGCACTGATCTTAATTTAAGAGTGGCTCATTAGCCAAGCCCAGCAAAATTTGCCTTGAAGAGTGATAAGTGACAGGGTATGGGAAATGAGCATGTCAGAGTCTAGTGCTATGGTAGAACCATTCTTCTCTTTCATAGGCAAAAATCGTGCCTAATTTCATGTGCAGCTTATCCCTAATTTGAATTTAGCATCCACTTTACAGTGCCTTTCTTCCTCATCATGCCATCCCCAAAGCTTTAGCTTTCCTCTGTCCTTTCATCTTTAACCATTTTCCCTTTTTCCATTCTTTTCCCTGGCAAGCAGAACAACCCAATACCCTTCCTTCTAAACTTCTCTGTTCTTTCTCCATCTGTGCATCGTGACAGAGTGCTGCCCTTATGAGGAGAAGATGCAGACTGGGACTGAGCTGAATTTCAGCTTTTATTTTTCAGCTCTCTTTTTGCCTTCTTTTGGCAACCTGCTGCTGTCCATTCCACTGAAAGCAATATATGAAAGCAAAATATTTCTGAGGAAAAGGCTAGGAAACTGCATTTATTTTTTTATATAATGTAATATGAGCTCCCTTTCAAGGAGTTATGGTTTAGCAGATATGCAGAATTTAGCATTTAGGATTTATTAGGTGCTCGTGTGGCAGTGGTTGTTTTACATGGCAGTATCATGCAGGAAGTCTAAAGAAGAGGATTATGTTTGTTTTTCCTGAAGCACTTTATCTTCAAAGTGAAAATTCAGTGGCCATGTGCTTCCTTTATTGATTGTGGCACTGTGTTTCCCGAGTGTCATTTTCAAATACCTTAGTATCCAAGATCTGAACTGAATCTGAATTAAATTTTGAAGGTTACAGAACCTTTTCCACGTGAAACTACTGCTGTGCATCTCTTGCCCCCATGTATTTATTCCCTGCTCATACCTGCATTGCTCTGCATCTCTTTCTTTTCAGACCAGCCCTGCTGCCCTGTGGGTGCAGGGAGGAGCCCAGCCAGGTGAATGATTTGTGCCTTTGGGTAGATTTTAGTGGGCTGGGTAATCTGAGATGCAAATGGTACTTATGATGCCATACAAAAATACAAAATGGTTTATGCAGCTTGGATCTCATCCCCCCTGACCTTGTCTCTTACTCAAGTGCAAATGTGTGCACATTTGTCATTTACTTGAAAACAAGGGCTAATACATTTCTGAAAGACAGGAAGTTCTTGACTAAACAGTCATAGCAATCCGTACCAAAAACTGCTCGTACCTCCATAAGAGATTTGGTATTTGTGTGCTGGTCAGTTATTCTTTATATCCCTTTATCTATTTTCTGCCTATCTGTCTTTTTTTTAGAATTACAAAATTGTATCAGGCAATAGATACTGCATTTTTATTTTTAGTAGTGGGCTCCCTGGGTACACATATTGGAAGGAATAAAAAGATAGGAAAGCATGACTCTGAAGTTATATGCTTCAGTTTTCCCTTGATCTGAAAAAAACCCAGCTTGTCAGTAAGGTTTAGGGTAAACGCTGCAAGAAAGGCCATATTTCATGTGCATGATGCTTTCGTTCACACTGGGAAATGGGAAAAAAACCCAAACAATAACAGCTGTTCTGAGTTATGAACACACATCCTGCTCTTCTGTTTGTTAAAGATTTTACGTACATTTAAGGAAAAGGAGCGAATGTCTACGAAACAAAACTCAAACTCCTATTTCTATAGATTGTCCTTTCCTGAAAAGATATTTTTTCCCAAATTTGAAAATTTACTTCAGAATCCTCCTGTTTTTAGCAGTACTTAAAAAAAAAAGATTGCCTAAAGGTCAGATACATTGGTTCATGCAGCTTGTTAACATTGTATTTGACTGAGTTTGACAGAATTTTTACATCTAATGGCATAATTATTCACAGAATTGGAGCGGGGGGGCGTACAGAAAAGTGATTTATCACCTTGTTGAACAAGCAGCTGGCAATGAAGTGCTTTCTGTTGGCAGAATGGTTACACACCCCTGCACATAGCTGCCAAGAAGAACCAGATGGACATAGCAACCACTCTGCTGGAGTACGGCGCCGACGCCAACGCCGTCACCAGGCAGGGCATCGCCCCGCTGCACCTCGCCTCCCAGGACGGCCACGTGGACATGGTGTCACTGCTGCTCTCCAGAAACGCCAATGTCAACCTCAGCAACAAGGTGGGTGTCCCCCCTGCCTGGGCTGAGGCTGTGTGGAAACAGGATGAGGAGGATAGGGCCCTGCAGTTGAATTTCGCCCCCTGGGATTCTGCATGCGCTGGAAGCCGCTGCAGGTGTCTGCACACACATCATCATCTCTGCTAGCAAAGAGCAGCGTGCCATGTCACACTGAAGGAACCTTTGCAGTACCCAAGGTCTGGTGATAACACGTGCTGCAGTGGAATTTATTAATCCAGCATTAATTTATGTTAGTCTGCCAAAACCTGGCCAGAAAGAAAATATCTTCTTCCCCACAGGGGCTACTGGGGCTGGCACCCATCATTTATCAGCCTCTAGAAATATGTCTATTGCATTTGCAGGGACCCTCGTGGCAGGGAGGAATGATGCATCTGACTCCATGTTCTCAGAAGGCTGATTTATTTTTTTATGATACTATATTATGTTAAAGAATACTATACTATACTACTAAAGAATATGGAAAGGATACTCACTCAGTGCTAAAAAGATAATAATGAAAACTCGTGACTCTTTCCAGTGTCTCCACACAGCTTGGCACTGATTGGCCAAAGAGTCAAAGAACTCACACCAGAATCCAATGAAATAATCTCCAAACACATTCCACATGAGCAAAACACAGGAGAAGCAAATGAGATAAGAATTGTTTTGCTTTTCTCCGAGGCTTCTCAGCTTCCCAGGAGAAGAATCCTGGGCAGAGGGATTTTTCCAGAGAATGTGAATGCCACATATGCCTGCCCGTTTTTCAGTTGTTACATGTGTAATTGTAACATTTGCTTTATTTTTTGTGATTTTTTATTTGCAACATTTTTAGCACTATAATATTTTATGACAAAAAATGTAACATGTACCAACAAATGGTAACAAATATTACCACCTCATGGTAACAGCTGACTTGTTCAGGGATGGTGACTTTTTTAATGGGATAGTAACAGCAACTTTTTCTGAGATTTTGTTCCTTAATGTAAGTGATTCTTCCTCCCCAGGGTATGTTCCTTAGCCCACAGTGACTTTTGGTATCATTTCTCCTGGTGGAAGGAAAGGAAAGTTGATGTATTTTAGTTTATGTGTGAATTCATAGGCCATTAAGTCTGCTCTATAGTAATGTTTCTAGCAAATGTGCAGCCTTAATTCTTTAACTGCCCCGCTGGACATTCTTATTTGACATTGTCAAGTGCAGTTTCAGAATAGATTTTTGTGGCTAGATTAGGCTATAGAAATTTTTATTCATGGAAAATATTTCTTATTCTCAGCAGGTAGGAAGAGTCAGTATCCTCTGAGGCAGTGGGTGTTCTGCTGTGTTTCCCTGCTTCTAACTTTCCAATTTGATTATTTGTGGGTCCTCCTTCAGAAAGCTTCTCTTGCAGATGTGGGTTTTCTTTTTCCCCCACAAGTCTCAATCGTGTGTGGGCTTATGCAGTGCAGGAAGGACTTTGTATCCCCCCAGGGAAATTTGCCATGTACGTGTTCTGCATCCATTGGCTATCCCATTTTGCTGCTGAGGCTGATACAGGGAGCATGATTGAAGTGCTTGGCACATTGATTCAGTGCCACCAGAGGTTAATTACCTGCAGCATCCAGCAATCTGTTCAGTTGTAATCTCCAGTTTCTCGTTGTGCTGATAACACCACCTTTGAGGAGTAATTCCCCTGCATACTCTCTCAGGGATGCACATTTCCTCAGAGCACAGCACCTTTACATTGAAAGCCAGATGTTTAAAGCTCACTGACTTCTGAGTTTTGCAGCTTTGCAATGGGAATAAAAAGAGCATTTATTTCTTCAGGACCCACAGAATGGTTTGGAGCTGCATACTCAGAGCCCCCATACTGAGCACTTACTAAATCTTTTTAGAAGGTTTGGCCATTAATATCCAGGCTCCATTGGGTAGTTTATAGTTGGTTACTGTTCCATATTTGTGTCAGTGACCCACCTAAGCTGTGTTGGTATCAGGATTGCATCTTGGAGTGAGATGCAGTGGGGCCACCTCAAAATAACTGGCCTTGGTAGGGAGTGCACAGTGGCTGTAGATTTGGGTTCAAGGGTGGGAAACTTAGTGAGTGTTCCTGCCTGATGTGACAGCTGCTACCACTTGCGCTTCTGTCCTTGGTGCTGTTCCTGTAGGAACTGGAGAGAAAATTAACCATAATTTCCAAGGAAAGGATATTCTTTCTCATTCCTAACAACATCTCCTCAGCAGATCTCTCTCCTTCCCCTTTTATCTTCTGCCCATTTTATGTGGCAGAAAGTTGCAGTTTTCTGAGGTTCAAAGAATATTTAGATCTTGAGTTTTAAATAAGAAAAATTACTATCAGTATGTATTTTCTATCAAGTCTGTATACTCCCTGAGCAGAGCGAAATGGGCCTGATCTCAGAGAAATGCAATTTTATTCTTTTGTGTCTGAAAACGATCAAGTAGAGGACTAAAAGGTAAGGATAAAACTGAATGATTGTAAAAAAACTTGCAGAAGTGTAAACAATGATTCAATATTGCTTTGAAAGTCTGATTTGTTATAGGGAAGTAAATTAGAAGGGAAAAAATACTGCGTGATTTTTCCTTAAAGTGCTCCAATTTACTATCCCACATGTAACACTGCATGAAGAAATGTTCTTTGTCTTAAATAAACATCATCTTCCTGGCTTTTGAATTATACTTTCCTGCTGATCAACAGTGTGATTACAAAGCACCTTACACAGTGAAAGTGGAACGTGTAACTTTAAATTCAGTCAGATGTTTAGAGTTTTAATGATACCTGAATTTGCATTTTAATAGTCATGTGCCTCCTCTGAAGATTGTTACCTGTTGTTTCTATTTCCAGAGTGGACTGGCGCCCCTCCACCTGGCTGCCCAAGAGGACAGGGTCAACGTAGCAGAGGTTCTGGTTAACCAGGGAGCTGCTGTTGATGCACAGACAAAGGTATGAGCACCACTGTCACATGAAACATTTCCTCTCAGGGAGCCATGAGCCTCTGGACAGGGCTAGGAATTGATTTCAGGGTGAAACTGAAATCACAGCAGGGAAACATTCCTCGTAATAAATTATTGCAGGATATATTCTGAAAACTGAAGATAAATAAGCTTGGGTGTTTAATGTCAAGCTCAGCCTTTGAGCAGTAAGCTGATTTCTTGCCAAATATTTAGATCAATAGAGGTTTAGATTGTATCCTATTATTGTGCTTCACTGAAGGTAAGTGGGATTGATTGAGTTTTTGAGTAAGGAAACTGTTATCTAATGTGAAATACATATATGCAGTGGTGGTCTATTTCAAATTTACTCGCCTAAAAATAGTTTTGCCTAAATATTTGGACTCCTAAGTAAGAGATCTGGATTTTCAAGGTGCTTGTGGATGGCTTTTGAGACCTCCAGCAATGACACTTCCCACTTCACAGTATTGCTTTTTAAAATCCATGTCCTGAAGCGAAGACCCTTTGCAGAAGAGGTTTTATGCTCCCTAACAGTGTACAGTGCTCAGAATGTAATGATAATGATCTCAGTGTTGATTGCACTTACATTCCTCATGCTTTGTCTAGATCTTGGAGGCATTCCTTTAGCTGGGCAAGAAATCAGTTGAGATCAAATACTTGGACTGTAGTGGATCAAATCAGCTACATGAACCAGGTCTCACAGTCTGACCTGCACTCTTTTGCAGAGGAGTATCTTTCACAGCTCTCTGCTGGGTGTATGCCACAAGTTAGGTGCTGTGCTTGCATCCCAGGAATGTCCAGGTGTGTCAGACTGTCCAGCAATATTATCATATTATACTGACAGCTCAGAAAGGGCTGAGTCCATCATCCTGTCTGGCTGCAGCTCAGCTGATTATAATCTGTGGCAGAGGGAAAAGTCATTGTTATCTGATTTCTCTACAGTGTAATTCCAGCTGTACCCACTGCTGATATCAATAGCATCATCCTGACATAAACCTGAAAGAGTTTTGCTAAAATCCCAGGAGCTTCTCAGGTTTATACTTTTGTGACGTATCCTCAGTCTGTATTTTAAAGAAGAATCAGTCAGGGTTCTTATCTGCCAGATCACCCAGTAGCAGATGAGATCTGCCCTGGTTCATTCTTTGCACAATTTCCTCAGATGAATGTGGTTGCCTTCCTAGAGATAGTTTCTACCTGGTGTTGGTTTCAGTAGCAGGACATTGCAGAACCTGTTCTTTTAACTTGGCCAGAGCTGAGTCACCTCCCAAGCCATGCAACTCATCTGAGTGTCTGCCTTTGCCCCTCTGTGCAGTGCTCTTGGCTATCCCACAAATAGCAAGCAGTCTGAGGAGACATTTATATTGACAGGTGCAGGCAGACACACGTGTTTGCTTTGCTGGCTCTCCAGTGTCCAAACAGGATCCCATTCTGGGCTGCAGTGGCCTTTCAGTCGCATTAGGGTGGTGGAAACATCTGAGCTACTGCCACAGCTGAGAGGCAGGCAGGGCATGTCTGCTGGGTCCCAGGGACAGCATGGTGCAGCTGCAGGAGCTCTGCACTCAGCTTCAGAAAATGCAGTCATATTTGACTGTGTGCAACATGACCAGTAGCAGTCATATAATTTTAAAGAAGACAGAAGTAAATCTCTCATTGTTCACCCTCATTCCTCAGTTATATGTGTAACTAGTGTGAATAAAGAACAGTTTCCCAGTACACTCTTTTTTGCTGCCCCATAATTGTTAGGAAGTGGCTCAGGGACTCATAGGTCAGGCGAAGTCATGTTGTATTTAAGCAGGACTGCTTTGGGCTGTAAAAAGTCACCTGTCTGGGGAAATTCTGCATTCTGTAGGCTTCTGTGGGGAAGAGCATCTGCAACATCTTGTCCTCCTGTTCCCCCCACTAGTTAGTCCTCCCTGCTGTAGGGCACTGTCTGCTCCTTGGGAAGAGAGTGCCCACATTCCTGGCAGGATTCTGTTAGAGTGGAATGAGCTCCATGCTTGTGCACTGGCATGTGCTTGGTGCTTTTCCACAGGCTTCTGCAGGGTCCCATCTGCTGGGTTTGTGCAGCAGTGAGCCCTGCAGGCTCCACTGTCAGCCACGTGGAGCTGTCTGCCAGATATCTGCTCACTGCTGCCTGTGATGTAAGGAAAGGGCCAATGCAGTACTGGGTGTTCAGCAGGGAATCATTTCTGGATAAACTGATGGTCACCCCGAGTTCCTTCCTGAAAAACCCTGAATTTCTGCAGTGAAGAAAAAATGTTATGCTATAAGAATGGCCATACTTTGACCTCATGTTCTGTGCAGGTGAAGGTTAGGTGATTGCCTTGCAAAAGAGCAGCCCTGCAGTTAGAAGCTCTCCCATTTAGATGGATTAACTGTTCATTCTGCCTCTAAAACCACAGGCACTGGGGGACAAGATAAGCAACAGCTGAGCTGGCTTTGGAGGCACTGTTGCTATGCTTGCATGTTTGCACAATCCTGTCCAGCATGTCCAGTTGGGATTCATTCCTTTGGACATACAGCAGCAGAGATGTGGCCATCCATGCCTTAAAAGTCAGTGAAGCAGCACAGCTCAGAGTGACATTCTATTGGGGATCTCTGCTACCAGCAGTGTCACCACTAACCTTCTGTTTTCTTCCCTCCATTTCACAGCCATGTGTTTTTCTTACCTCAGATTTTGGAGTGTGGATGACTGTTCAGCAGTGCTTTTTTTGTTGGTTTTATTTATTTATTTTCCCTCCTTATCCTATTTCTCATTTTCCCAGGATAAGCAAGCATAGGTTGTGTCACTCCAGCACAGTACCTGTCAATAGGGGGAGAACACTCCATATCATTTAAGTTAATATCACTAGGTCATTGAACTCTTGAGTAGGGACCAATAAACTATCATCTTCCTCGTTTTTAGTCATCATTTATATATAACTTACCCTCCCTGTGAAAACATCCAGAGTCTGCAGTTCTTATACATGGGAGTTCTGACCCTGCTCACACTCTGGAGAGTTTTCAGGTGGTTAAAGGAGAAGATGGGGCAGAAAGACATTTTGCCTCTTGAAGCTGTATCAGGGAAGAAAAAAAATCCAGTATTGCAGAAAATCACTTGTACAGGGGATTAGTCTGTATGATTAGGATCAGTTCTGGCTATTATGAGCATTTTCAGAATTGCTCTCAGAAGTGAACAATTGCATCTGTGGGTCTCTCTTGGGGTAGTTTCCCTCCCAAGAAATTTTTTTCCTGACCTTTGTAGTAGAAAAAGGCATGAAAGGAAGAATAGCTTCTGGTTATGAAGTGCATTTATTAATAGTGTTGTGGGATCCTTCTGGTTTTGCTGCATCAATTAACTAAATAGCCTCTAAATGCCGAGCTGCAGGAGTCTAAATCAATGCTGAGTGTAAACAACACTGTTGTAGCAAGCCAGAACTAGTGCCTGAGAGGCCATAAGGCTGCTCCTACCACTTGAAAATGAAATTTTGTTATGTGGTTTAAACTCAGCCACGTTAGAAAACACACTTCAGGTGGTAAAGTTTGAGCTGATTCAAAATCCTTCACATGTAGGGAGCTTTAATAATTGAATTTGGTGTTCACAGAAGGCATGTTAGTGTCCTGAAGCAAAGGCAGCAGCTCTTGTCTATTCTGACATTGCATTTGTTTGCCTGAATTTAAGTATGCTAAAGAGTTTTTGTTGCTGAGCCAAAAACTATGCAGTATCATGCTTAGCACAAGGCATATTCATCCATTCACAATAATATTGGGAGTTGAAAATCAGTCTGGAGCCATGGCTGTGAGCAGATATCCCTTCTCTGGTGGTCATGCTGAGTGTCAAAAGCTGTCCTGGTCCATGTGATGTTGCTTTTGTTTCAGGGCTTTTGTGCTGGTAGCTGGCATGAGTAAATATTGTTTCATGGCTCAGCAGGTCCCCACATGTCATTTTTCCACTGTTTATCCCATTGGAGAGTGTGGTTGTAGGATACAGCAGTACTGTGGCAAAGGAAGACTGAGAGAAAAGTGCTGGTTCAGTCAAGGATGAAAGGCAGGGTTGGGAGTTTTTATTTCACTGCAGGTTTTTTCAGTCAAACAGCCACCACACTGCTCTTGGTGTTGGGCCTCTCCTGGGGGAACTGATGGTCTCCCAGTCCCTGGCTGATGATTGTCTGGAGAACAAAGCCAGCATTAAACTGTCTTTTTTTTCTAAAACTGTAGTTTTGGTTGGAGATAATGGTGGCTGAGAGGTCATGATGTTCTTTTGCAAGTTGAGCTGGGATTTTTATTTCAGATTAATTCAGGTCTGCCTGCTTTGTTCTGACAGGAGCCCCATAGCAGCCTGAGATCATAACAGTGATCCAGCTTTTCCACTGGAATATCTCATTTTCAGATGCAGGAAGAGATAAGAAGGAGGCAGGGAGGGAGGGAAGTACTATTGAGAAAAATCACTTTTATGCAGAACAAACACTCAAATACAGGTGTCTTCATGGTGCATTAACTGTCTCTCCTTGGCTCTTTGTACGTGCTCAGTTGTTATCAAGGCATTTCTGTGGAACTTTCCAGCCTAATAATATGCAATAATGAACCTTTGCAAGGTACTGCAGCATGTTAGGTCCTGATTCAGCAAAGCAGGGAAGTGTCTGTGTGTGTACACCTAGGTTTGCCTGTTTCATTCAGTCAAGCCTTTGTGATCTTTGGATCTAAAGCAATTTCTAGCCCTGTAAACAACAGTACTGTGGCTTCATTGTCTGACATTTACAGCAGAAAAACAAAAACTGAGCAGCTTGAGAGTCAGCATGACTAGAAAGATGCAGTAATTCAAGCTGTTAAGATTTATGGTTATTGCCAGTGGAGGATATTAAAGTAATTCACTGACATGATATACAAGACTTGTGATCCCCTCAAAAGTAAAAATTGAAGGGCAAGAGAATAAGGGATTCTTTGTGTTCCATTAGAAATTAAAAGTTCAGTATTCTGATTTTCTTTTTCCTTGGCACTTATTTTTGTAGCTTTTGATAAACCCTTCCCAGCTGCTAACTCCCCTGGTGCTGCTCATTCTTTAAAACAGCCAGAAGGTGATATCTGTTAGAACTGTGTTAAACAAAAGCCCTGGTTTTCTTGGAAGTAACTTTTTCAATATTAGGCTGCCTCCTAAATCCCTAGTGCTTTGCCAATAATTAGAACTAAGCCTGAATGGCTGTGCAGAAATGTATGCAATTGTGAGCTGGGTTTTATTGTTTTGTTTTTGCTTTGGGTTTTTGGGGTTTTTTTGATGGGGTTTCTGTTGTTTTGGGGTTTTGTCTGTTTGTGGGCGGGTTAATTATTAATATCTTTTGAAGCAAAATATTTTAGCCTCCTGGGCACCTTTCTATAGACAATGAAAGTAGCAAGCTCAAGTAGCCTTGAGAATTGCCACTTTTATTGTTAATTTAATTGTGTAATTGCAGAATCTGCCAGTTGGAGTGGTTCAGAGCAGTCAATAGAATACCTTGGTTCACGTGGGGATCTTGGGATACAATTGCTGCGCCTTCCTGAGCTGGAAGGAGCTGGGCGCAGGAACCTGGGCTCTAACCGAGAAGTTAAGGATATCCTCCCCAGGTTTCAGGCACTGGGGGAGCATTTTGCTAACCAGTTTTACTCTGGCCAGTGCCCTCGCTGCTTGTGCTGCTGGCTGGGCACATGAAGATGTCCCGTGCTGCGTGCCGAGGGCCAGCCAGCCGTGACACGGTGTCACATCTCTGTCCCTCTGCTGTCAGCGACTGGGCCAAACAGGACCTGACATGAGGTGACCACAGGCTACAGCAAACTTAAAAGGAAGCTCCCAGGATCCTCCAAGGACCTCAGGCAGGGGGCTGGTGTTTTGCCACCAGGCTCAGCAGGTGCCCACATGGCTGCTGGGGTCACGCGCGGTGCCCGTGGCAGGAGCTGCCTTTCCGTGCACACCCCTCCAGCTGCCACACACAACCAGAGCTTCAGGGGAGACCTCCTTCAGATTCAGCTGAATTGTGACCCTGGAAATGTCATGATTTCCACTGTTAGTTGGGAGGAGAAGGAGGAGAAGCTTTCACTTAGTCTCTGATTTAAACAGCAGACTGGTCAGGAGTGACAAAGAGTGGCAGTAATTGCTCCTCCAGCCATTTTTGTAAGGTACCATGTGTAAGTCTCTGTGTGTAGCATTTCTAGAAGGAAACTCTCATTGCACTGCAGTAAATATGGGGGGTTTGAGAGCTCTTTTTCAGTATTCATTGTTACAGGCTGGAGAGGAGCCTTTACAGATCACTTCAAAGGGAAAGCTGAGATCAGCTGGTCTTGGCTCTCTGATATGCTCCAGATTTTAATGTTTTAGGGTTCTTCGCAGGGGGTTCTTGGCAGGTGGTCCTAGACTTTGGATTTCATCTCTCCAGTTGGTTTTATGCTGACTTCTTTTTTTTTTTTTTTTTTTGACCTTGCTGGTCATGTTAAGAGGCCTGTATTTTGAAGAGGGAGAAGGGAATTAAGAATTTGTAGGACAAGGTCTCGCAGCCTTATTTTTTTTACTGCTTTTTGAACTGTTTTGATAGCTTGGCCATCCTTTAATCTGAGTTTTTCTTTGGCCCATGTAGAGACAGGGGCTGTAGAAGCTGTGTTTGAGGTACATGACTGTGAGTCATCATTCTGCTGAAGAATCAAGACTCTGGACAGCCCAGGGAGCCCTGTCAGAGTCAGACTCCAGGCACTCCTAGGAACAGGAAGTTATTTGGCCAACCCTAAACTAACAATATCTGTAAGATGAAGTCCATGTGTTCAGTTCATGATTACATTTAAGCTACTGCTCCAGCTTTTACCACTGTGGGCTATTATTCTGTGCAGGAAAAGTTCCTTGTAGTCATTTGGCATCTGATCCAATGTTCACATAAGTCAGCAGAAAGTTTCATTCTGCTGATGCCAATGGAATTTCAATCCAGTGCTGTTTCTGGCACTGATTAACTCATCCTGGTTGTCAAAGTTAGTAGTTTCTTTAGATGGTGAAGGGTATGCCATTAACTGGAAATGAATGGCACACCCCAATTTAAAGTAACTGTCACAGCTACCATTATTTAGCCTGTGTTAATACAACTGAAATTAGGTAACCTTGTGTGAACTACTCCATAATCCAGGGGAAATGGTCAGCAACCTGCAACACCAACTAGAGACACACACACACATGTCTATGGGTTCAGATGGGCTCCACCTGAAGGCACTGAGGGAGCTGGTGGAAGTACCCACTGAGCAAATTGACTGTCATGAGAAGTGTGCTTTTCTCCAAGGCTGGAGGATTTTTCACATAGTCCAAAGAAATAAAGCTTAATGGGATGGGATTTTTCCTGTTTCGTGCCCATTTGCTTTTTTTGCCTTTTTTTTTTTTTTAAAGTCAGGGCACGTGTGGGATATCCACATTTACTAACCACTGATGTTCCTTCTAGATGGGATACACTCCTCTGCACGTTGGCTGCCACTACGGAAACATAAAAATCGTCAACTTCCTTCTGCAGCATTCTGCGAAAGTCAACGCCAAAACGAAGGTGAGTGTCCCAGCTGTGCCCCTGGGGGCTGCCCTGCTGTGTGTCCTGTGCCCACCTCAGCCTTGCCTTCGCTCTCTCCTTGTGCCTGCAGAACGGGTACACGCCGCTGCACCAGGCGGCGCAGCAGGGGCACACCCACATCATCAACGTCCTGCTCCAGCACGGCGCCGCGCCCAACGAGCTCACTGTGGTGAGTGCTGGCCTGGAAAATGGGCCTGGTGGGACAGGAAAAGAGCAGAGGAAGCCTGTTTCCATCACCCCCTCATCCTCTGTACCATCATCTCTCCCAGAACAAGAGCAACAAACATCTGAAAACCTCTTCATTTTCGTCCCATTTCATCCCGCTTATATATCCTACTATCCAAATATTTATTTCCATCAGAAAATGTAAACATTTTTTATTTTATTTTACGTTCTTCTGTAATTAACCAGCAGTTCCTACACTTCCCCTTGCTAACGTTCAACTTGTGTTACGAATGTTTCAATTGCTAGAATGGAAACACTGCCCTCGCCATTGCTAAGCGACTTGGCTACATTTCAGTTGTTGACACGCTGAAGGTGGTGACAGAAGAGACCATGACTACAATTGTAAGTACAGTTCACTTCAGTAGGGAATGGAAGAATTTTTCCAAAGCCAGAGTATGACTATAGCTAAACTTTGTTTGTTTACGTGACTACCGAGATTCCAGTCGCCTATTTCCTTTCAGCAGTATAAAGTCGATATTAAGTGCAACATAAACTGTCTATTTTTAAGGTAGTACACAGTGAGGATGTGCACAGAAAGAGCACCAAGTGAGCAGAAAATGGCCAGTGTAAAGGTCTGGTCACAACTGCAGTTTGTCCAGACAATGTTTGTCCACACATCTTTTTGTTTAGGGAACAGTTTTGCAGCTGACAAGATGCTCCTACAGGCTTGTGTAAACAGAAGCTGCTTGAGAGCATTTCCCAACGATCTGATGCTTAATGGCTTGAATTTGACCTAAGAGAACCCAGTCCAATATTAAAAGAAATGGTTGGAATTTACTTAAAAGCTCCTCATTGCGTGGTTTCTGGCCCCTTCCACAGGATGGTGAAAGGCTGTATTCTGCAAGCAGCCACAGCCAGCCCCTGCAACCCCAAATACATTATCCCATTCCCTGATGTGGGTGTGAACTCCAGCTTGTGTGTCCTGCCTCTTAGGAAGCATTAGCCAGGAGACATTGAAGGGCCTAGCAGTGGTCAAACATTACCTGCTGTCAGAAACATTCACAGAATCCAAAATATTTCTCAGAAGGATCTTTTGTTCACTAATGTTTTGCCAAATTGCTCTCTGAGGAAGTTTTCTGAGGCAAGGTACCTCCATGCATTGCCACAGTAATAAAGCCCAAATTGGGTCTGAAGAACATAAATTCAGAATATTGGCTTTCAGTAGCTATTTTTCTTTTTCTGATTAAAAAGATAAAATGCACATGTATGTGTTTTTAGGCATATCAGGGGTGGAAGAGAGTTACCGTGTGTGTTCCGTGTTTTGTCATCGGCCCTTTGTGTGGTCTCTCTGTGCAAGCAGGTGGTTCCAACATGATGAGCTTTTGGGATGACAGGCAGATTTTACTTCTGTTACTGCATGCACCTTTTCCTCCTATGACTTTCCTGGCTGTGGTTGTCAGTAGATTACATAAAATCCACCACACAAAAGATAAATTTCAGAACAATAGGATATAAAAGAATATGCTAGAAAGTAATGTGGATATTTTTTTTCCTTACAGATTTTCTCTGTGTTTTCTCAGGGATAAATTTCCCTTTAGGAAGAATCCAAAACATTTTCCACACAGAAAAATTTGATGGAAAATATTATACAGGATAGCAAAACTTGAATGACTACCTACTATTCAATTAGGTAGCTGCAGGAAAACCACATATTTATGCTAAAATCTCTCACTATCACAAGGCTGTTCTTGCTTTTAAAACCAAGAAGCTGGGAATGTTTGTGCTGTGTAAAGTGACTGACCATTTATCTTCTGTAGATGAAGAGTAGAGAGATGGTGGGTCAGGCTCTGAATTGTGCTGGGGGAAATGTTAGATGCTGAAAGACCTATACAACCCCAAATACCTACTCTCAAGAGAAGGCCAGAAATAATTTCCATTAAAATCAGAATGTGCTACTTATCAGTGTGTAATTTTGAGGCCTTGGAAGTCTAGATGTGAAATGTGATTTACAATTGAGGCTCTTAAAAATTCAGTTTGACTGCTGAGACTTTTATTTTGAGGCTTGTGGCAAAACAACTCCCAAAGCTAAATTTAAAGGCATCAGGGATTAACATAGCTAATTTTACTATAATTTATACTCAAACACCAATTAAAAGAAAAAAAAAAATCCAGTAATACCTGGAAAAAAGTCCAGTGATTTTGCTGGTTTAACAATGTTTTAAAAAGCTTTGCAAGTAATTCCCACAAAATGAATTGCATGAGGGGCTCTTCTGCCTATATCAAGTGATGACAGTAGCCTAAGAAACATGAAATGCCAAGTGGCTATTCATAGGGCCAGAGAAAGACTGAAATCTTTTAAAATATGTGAAAATGGCAAGGCTCTTTTGGCCTCCTGAACTTCTTAGTGACTTATTTGCATATGAAGCATGAGAAGTAATGGTGGTTAGAAAAAATACAATCTAAAATCCCCATAATGATGGGAATGGGTTTTTGTTTGGGGCTGGTTTTTTTTTTGGTGTTGTGGTTTTTTTTGTTTTTCTTGTGGGTTTTTTTTTTTGTTTTTTTTGGTTTTTTTGTGGTTTTGTTTTGTTTTGGTTGTTTTTGTTTTGAATTCTACTGCACTCCTTGAATGGTATCTCTCCAGAAGCTCATCTGACCCAAACCTCTACCAGTGGTTGTTGTGCTGGAGAAGTAAAAAGTGCATGTGTATGTCATTCTTGGGATACAGGTATTCTAGGAACAGATTTCAGGTGCATTCAGAACTTTTTTTTCCTGCTTTTGTTTTTCTTTATATTGGTCTTTGAATCTGAATCAATATAAACATTGGGATAAAAACCATGCAACCATTTCTGAGTGTCTTTCATGCACAAAGCCCTTCAGGGGTATCATTTAGCCTGCATGTGGTTACAATTGTTCTTATTTGTGGGAAAAACACACAATTCATGCTGAGGTACCTCTGAAAGAAATTCACATAGGTTCAGCTGCTCCCAAATTGCAGAATTCTTCTGATGTCAAAGAAGAAATACTTCCCTCAGAAAGTTTGGTTTTATTAGAGATGACATATTCCTTGCTCAAAATTTAGATCATTTCCTAGAGTTCTTATTGAGCCCCCTAAAATGAAGTTCATTTCAGTATATGTGATTCTTCTTTTGGTATCATCATCTAAGCTTTCTGCTCGTGCTTTTTCTACTATGACAATATGAACATAGTTTAAAAAACAAATACAATATTGCCTATTTCTGTAGTCTTTTTAATTTATAGTTCAATGTGTCTTTAAAATAGGAAGTGAATAAGAAGCTAAAAATTAAGTCTTGTTTTTCTAACTGCAGATAAAAATCTTATCTTGCAATTAATTTTAAAAATAATCAGAATTTTAAGAAAAATTATGCTTGCACTCTAAAATTACTCTTTTTCTATTACAGACTGTTACAGAAAAGCACAAAATGAATGTACCAGAAACCATGAATGAAGTTCTTGATATGTCTGATGATGAAGGTATTAAAAATTTTAATTTTTTTCACTCTTGGTGGTTGTAAGAAATGTCTGTTTAAAAAACCCAAGACTAACACACATTATTAGTTGGATATGGTCATTGCAAATCTGTTTTTGTTGTACATTGATTTTTGTTGACACATCAATAGTATGTGCTTTTCTTTAATTGTTTTGTTTATTTAAATCATGCAGTTCGTAAAGCCAATGCCCCTGAAATACTCAGTGATGCTGAATATTTGTCAGATGTTGAAGAAGGTATTTGTGCATTTTTGTATTGCACTGATATTTAACTTAATCCTCTTCCTTTTATTTCATCTGTCTGAAAATTAATCCTTTCAGATAATTTTCTTATAATTCCACTAACAATAATTTCTGCTTTACAATTAAGAGCGCTTTCAAAAATCCTTTGAGCTATTGCTGATAATCCTCTAACCTTTTTTCTGAATTTCTTATGATTTTTTTTATCAAATTACCTTCACTTTCCTGGAATAATCATTTTGCTGCTGCTTTTATGAAGTGAATAAATGTCTTATTGTTTTAACTGAAAAATGAAATACTGGACAAGAGGGTAAAATATCAAAATACTTTGGAAGAAATGGCTGATAGTCTAAGTCAATGGCAGAAAGAACAAAGTTCTTGGTTTCTTTAAAAAACAAATGACTGTGTTCAATTTTCTTGTTTTTCTTTAGTCAATCTCTTTCTTCATCCCTATTGATGTATTTACTTCTAATTTTCATAGCATTCAAGCAGCAAGGTGTAAAAGATATTTCAGTTCTTTGTGCGCAGCTCTTGTTTAATTCATGCGTTGAGGCTTTTGGGTTGTTCCCCATCTGTCATTGTGCAGTTCCGAATGGATCATGTTCTTACCATACATACCTGTTTTCCCAATAGCTCTCCTAGGCCATTGTCCTGCTCAAAATGCTGCATTGTTTCAGCTGACAGGAACACTGATGCATTGTAGTGTGAGTGAACAGGGCAGGAACTTGCTGTGTCCCACTGCACAGCGAGGTACACACCAGAAACACCCCGTGGGGAGCCTGGGTGCTGGAGCTAAAGATGTCAATTGTAATGCATGGGATCCTTTTTAAAGCCAAATCTGTGGAGGTTTTTTCTAGTCACTAACTCTCGGTATAACAAAGACCAAACCAACAATTAGGAGTGCAGGGAGTACAATTGATTCCTTGGATATTGCAGACTGTATTCTGCACCCGTGTTGTTGCCAGGGGAGCTGAGAGAGTCATTTATACATAAACACTCCTGCTCTGCATCCTTGTGTCTAAACTGGAGAGAGAGATATGATGGATGGACAGCTCTGTGGCTAAAGAATTGGCTGGATGGGGCACTCAGAGTTGTGTTCAAAGACTCAGTGTCCAAGGGGAGACCGGTGATTTGTGCCATTCCTCAGGGGTTGGTGTTGGAGCTGGTGCCATTTTCCAGTTTTGTTGGCATTGTGGACAGTGGGATCAGTGCACCCTCTGCAGGTTTGCTGGTGACACCCAGCTGTGTGGTGTGGTTGACATGCTGGGGGGAAGGGATGCCACCCAGAGGGACCTGGACAGGCTGGAGAGGAGGGACCGTGTGAAACTCATGATGCTCAGCAAGGCCAAGTGCAAGGTCCTGCATCCAGATCAGGGCAATCCCAAGCATAAATACAGGCTGGGTGGAGAATGGGTTGGGACCAGCCCTGAGGAGAAGGCCTTGAGTCTGTTGGTGAAAGAGAAGCTCAACATGACCTGGCAACGTGCGCTTGCAGCCCAGAAATGTCCAGCCATGTCCTGGGCTGCATCCAAAGCACCATGGGCAGCTCTCACCAGACCCCACCTGGAGTGCTGCATCCAGCTCTGGGTTCCCAACGTGAGAAGGACATGGAGCTGTTGGAGCAAGTCCAGAAGAGGCCACAAAGATGATCAGAGGGCTGGAGCACGTCTCCTGTGAAGCCAGGCTGAGGGACTTGGGGTTGTTCATCCTGGAGAAAATTCCAGGGAGACTTTAGAGCACCTTCCAGTACCTAAATGGGACCTGTAGGGAAGTTTGAGAGAGACTTTTTTACAAAGGCATGTTGTGACAGGACAAGGAGAGTGGATTTAAGCTGAGAGAGGGTAGGTTTATTTTCAAAATTAGGAAGAAATTCTTCACTTTGAGGATGGTGAGGAGCTAGAGCAGGTTTCCCAGCAAAGATGTGGGTGCTCCATCCCTGAAAGTGTTCAAGGCCATCTGGGATGGTGGTCTAGTGGAAGGTGTCCCTGCCCATGGCAGCAGAGTTAGAACAAGATGATCTTTAAGGTGCCTTACAACCCAGACCATTCTATGACACTGAGATGACAGAGTCTTTTTCAAACTCAGCACTGAAAGGGAGCTCACAAATCAGATAACAGGTGTTTTGCAAGGCTTGTGATGAATTGCAGGCTTTGAGGTGATAACCACTGGCCTGTGTCTCTTCCCTGACTTGCAGATCTGTAAAGACAACTCAGTGACACCCATCCCTGCACCCCTCAGTGTTAGTGGGGTATTTATATACAATGCATCCACTCACACCAGTCGAAACAAATCTGTTCAAGACGGTAAGGCACTCTGACAAATCTCAGAGCCAGGGAGCTGATTTCCAACTGGGAGAAAGGCACAAATTTAGCAAACAAATCCAAGCTCTCCCTGGCTTGGCTGGTGTTCATATCATCAGCCAAAACTCTTCAGTGAGACAGACTTGTTGAATGGCTTCTCAATGAGCCACAACCCTCAAGGTTTCTCTCATAAGAGAAATTGAAGACTTGGAAAGTAGAGACTCAGAGCTTGGGGACAAATGTCAGGAAACCATTTCCTTGTGTTTTATGTCTTGCTGTGCCCACTAAATAAGTATTTACATGGGAATTGTGTAATTTCTCTTCCCTGCTGAGGACAGTTTGGTTTGGAGTCAAACTGGTTGAGAAGAGAGATTTTTTTCATTCTTTTTCCTAGACTGTTCTGGCAAGTCTGCCCAAATGAGGTTAAGTGTTGGGAAACTGCTACACCGCAAAAAAAGAAATGGTGTTTTTTTGAAAGATGTGAACATGATTTTGTGGGGAAAAGAAATGAGGGCTCACCTTCATACACAGCAGAGTTTGTAAAAGCGCAATTCTAACGCACACTGAGTGTGTGCCGTGCTTTTATTTTTGAAGAGATTGCAAATCTTACAAATGTAAACCTGAGAGTGGGAGAACTGGGTCTTTCCTCTCACAGTCTCCTGCTGTGAGCTGGCTCCCTGTGCAGCTGGGAGTCCCAGCCCTGTGCCCATGCCATGGGGCTGGTGGGGAGCAGGGCTCAGCCGTGGTAAAGCTCAACTCCAGTTGTCTGCAGGAGGCCTGGAAGGAATCCCCTCCTCTGGAGCCATGCTCATCCTCACAGCATCCCTCTGGGCAGCTGCAGGAGCTTTAATCTGGTGCAGGGAGCTGGAGCCCTGCTGTGCCTGCCACGGCCCTGCCATGAGCCCTGTCACTACAGCCCTCCCTGAAGCTGCTGCTGCTGTCCCAGAGGGGAAGGGACAGCAAGCCATGGGAGCTGATACCAAGAGGAGAGAGATTGTGAGCAGTGAAGGGCAAAAAAAGAATTCAATCCATAAACCTAATCAGGTGTGGAGAGTTTAGACATTGTCAAAAACCAGTTATTCTTGAGCTTTGAATGTTTTTTTTTTTATTTGACCTTCAGTAGATAACAAACTTTTGGGTGTAAACCAGGACACAGTTTTAAACCCATTTAATGGAGATGCCTGCCTCAGTAAGTATCATGCTAATCAATCCCTGGGAGATTAGACAGGTATCCTAACAGAACATGAATGCACCCTGCCTGGTCCCTGAGTTGGTGCTAAGATACAACAGTTTAAGGGCACTTAAAACAGGTCAGAACATCACCATGCATGAAAATCTGTTATTGGTCCTTTTGGGAGGGGTTGATTTATTGTATTTTAAGCTCAGTTTTCAGAGTTTCTTTGGCTCCATAAAATTTCACAGGTTCATAAAAGTTTCAGTGGTTTGGTACTGGCTTTTCTCCATACTTTGTGAAACCAAAATCTTGGCTACAACTTGAAACATCCTCCTTTTCGCTGTGGCTCTCCCTCTTCTGCCATCAAGACAGCTCTGGACAGGCTGTGAGGGAGGAGTGGCAAAATCCTCAGGTATCTTTAGCAGAGCCAAATGACAAATGCTCATCTGGATCCCAGCCTATGATTAAATTTTGTCTGGGACTTTTCCCAAGCCACATGATGCCTTCTCTCCTGCTGCCAGAGAGCCTGTATTTCTCAGTGGCCTCTAAAAAGAACACTTACCCTGCACTCCTGCAATTCCCAGCTGTAGGAGACATGCTGGGGGACCAGAAAAACAGGGAAAACTTGGGATGAGAAAGATGATAAGAGGTAAGAAAAATATTCTTGGGGAGAAAAGACTAAAAGCAGTAGAACCTTCTATCCCAGAAAATAAAACCAAACTAATTGTGTGAGGGCTGGAACATGAAACGTGTGGCGAAGTGAGCAGCAGTGCTTGCTGCTCTCCAGAAGTGTAAAAATAGAGGGGCATCAGTGAAACCACAAGAGGCAGATCCAGCTTGAAAGGGCTGCTCCTCCTGCAGGAGGTAGTTGGCTTTTATGACTCCTTGCACGGGTCCTTGGTGTGGGGAGCATAAAAAACTTACAAGAGTTCAAAGTGCAACTGGAAGAATTTAAAAAGGAAAAAAAGCCCCAAAACGTGTTCATGACTGTATAAACCTCTTTCAGGTTTAAAAAACGTGTGCTCAAGTCAGTGCCACCTAGAAAAACGTCCTGGAGTACTTCTGCTGATCCATGTTCCCATACTCCGCTGTGAAATGTGGCTGCTGTCAGAGACAGGGTGCACTAGATGATGGGCCCTTGCTTTGACCTACTGCCGCTGTTTTTCCCTGGACTTTGAGCTGTTTCCTCTACTTGTGATAGCTGTGTTTACCCACTGCTAGCAGGGACATCACCTTTCTTCAACTTGTAGCCTGTTAGGAAGGGAAGGATGGCAAAGGCAGCAAAGCAGTGCGGTATCTGTTGGTGTTTTTTCATCGGTGCCTCGTTATTGGGCATTCCCCTGTGGTTTGTGTTCAGAGTTTTGTCTTCACTCTTCCCTGGGACCTTCTCCGCCTGAATTCCATGTGCTGGGAGCAAACACGGCGCTCAGTGTTACCTGAAGCAAAGAGGATTAGCTGCAGCACCTAATTAAACAGTGTGGGATTGCTGAAACGTGCACCACCCATTCGGCTCCAGCCTCCCACGATCACAAAACAATGTGTGGAATTCTTTGAAATTACCACTCCTAGATGCAGCTTTTCCTTTGATGAGAGCATTTCATCAGAGTCATCCTGCCCTGGCTGGATTCGCTGCAGAGCAGGATAACATCTGATGTATTTTACAGCTCGAATGAATGGGGGTTTTTTTGGTCATTCTCCTCGCCTTTGACAAACGATGCTCTTAAAGAAAATGCCTCCTCTGCTCCTTACGGTGGCGTAGCGCTTGTCTTCAGGTATTGCAAGGGCAGAAGTTTCCAAATTTAGTGGCTCAGTTGGTAGTTGCTGAAAGTTGCCCGGATCTCTCGCCCTCCCTGGGCCGCTTCCTCGCCTCCCAGGCTTCGGTGCTGTTTCCTCCCAGGACAGCAGCCCCCCACCCCGAGGGAGGGGGCTGTGCCGAGGGTGGGCTCCCCCAGCCCCCCGGGGGGAGGCGGCGGCCCCGGCCGGGGAGGGCGGGCGGAGGCAGCGCCTTCCCCGCAGCCCCGCGCTCCCTGCGCAGCCCCGGCATCAAGTTACAGAAAAACTACACCCTCGCAGCACCCCTATTTACATACAAATAACTGGAGTGCCTGCATTTATGTCACCATTCAAGAGGCTTGCCAAGGGAGGCTGTAATCCAATCAGCAGAAGCTTTAAAGGGATGTCTGCAGAGTGATTAAAAAGGGATTTTTATTTTTTTTTTAAAAACGTATTACTTTTCGTTTTGTTTCATATTTGCAAAGAACTTTAATCTGAGTTGAGAGGACAAAGATGCACATGTCCTAAAATACATACGAAGAGATCAAGATGTTAAGAAGATCACAGTTGTTGTGTGGAAAGCGAATATGACCCACAGGGATTAGTTTGCTTGTGCTGGTTTGGAGATTAAGTCTAAATCACTGCTTAAGGACTAATAGGACTAATAGGAATTCTTGGAAACACCAGGGGAAAAAATCTTATAGACCAGGCTGGTGAAAATGGCTTTCCAAAACAGTAAGACTTTTTAAAGTTTCACTTGATGTATGATGTTTCTGTTTCGGGTTTTTGAATGCTTTCTGGTGTATTGTGAACATTTTAGCTTTTTAACTGCTGCTTAAAATACTGGTTGTTGCTGGGCTGTAGGAGAAAGTTGGTCTGTTTGTTTGCCGTTTGCAAAGCAGTAGCTGAAGGGGTATTTTTAGACTTGATTGTTAGTTTAAAACCAGGGCTCGCCTGTGGTTTCCTGAGTTTAGTGAATGGAAACTAGTCTAAACTCCTTGAATGAAAGCGGGAAACGTGAGTCTGGGCTTGGGAGTCACTTACCTTCGGGATCGCGCTGTTGTTAAACTTCTCCGTTGTGCAATTTAAACGTAACACACCTAAAACGCGTTCACAACAAAGGGGGACAGTGAATATCGCCAAGCCACGAGTTTACGGGGAGCGCTCTCTGCTCCGCGCTGTTGAGGGAACGGGGCGGGGGCACCCAGCAACCACAAAAGGCATATTTTGGACTTGCTCTGTCAATGCAGGAATGTAGGTTTGCATGATGTAATGGCATGCAAATGCTCCCCGCCGGGCAGCTGCTCCGTTAACCCTTTGTGGCGCCTGCCCGCCTCTCCCAACATCCAACTTTCCTTCCTCTTGGGGTTTTTTTTTTTGATAAAACAGCTGAGGGTCTCGTTCCGTGGGGATGCCCGGGGCTCGGCGGGCCCGGCTGTGTTCCGCGCCGCGGGGATGGGGCTGCACCGCCCCCGGGCAGAGCGGGCAGCGCTGCCTTCGGAAACCAGCCTGGCACCGGGGAGCGGTTCATTTGAAAAAGAAAAAGAAAATTTTAAAAAGTCCCGTCTTACAGTCAAACTTCCAGAAGGTATTGAGAAATGCCCAAGGTGGAAGGCGGGCCTCTTCCTCCCCTCCTCAGCCTCCATTCAGGCTTGCTGCGCTTTTCAGGGCTGGTGGACAAACAAGCTGTCTCTCACTGCCGGGGCTTGGTTTGGTTTTGTCGATTGGTTTGTTGTTTTGTTGGGTTTTTTTTCCCTCACACGGAACGATCCAGCTTTGTCAGCTCGGGCTTTTTTCTTTTTTCCATAAGGAAAGCAAAAGTGAGCGCAATGATGCAAAGTACAGAGGAACTCTTTAACTTGCTGAGACGATTGGGCAAAAGTCATCCCTCGTATAACTTTATTGGGCTTACGTCAAGGTGGAATTTTGCTTCTTTCGTTTGTCCCCCAATAAAATTATTTTCTCAGGCACACTCAGAGGGTGGATAATTAACATCCAGCGTGGAAAGAGCCTTAGGGAAAGTGGGGGTGACTGGATTGATTCCTTATTGGCGAGCAGGGAAGGGCGTTATGACTTGCTAAGCGCACAAACATCTGCCGTACGTGTAGCTCTGATTCCAGCCTGGCTTTTGTACCGGCAGGTGAGGATGCAATGACAGGCGATACAGACAAATACCTCGGACCCCAGGATCTGAAAGAGCTGGGAGATGATTCTCTGCCTGCTGAAGGATACATGGGCTTCAGCCTGGGAGCCCGCTCCGCCAGGTACTGTGTTTGCTGCTTCTCATGTTCGTGTGCCACCACGGGAACAAGTTCTTACAAACCAAGCGTGCTCTTCCACACAGCACTGGAGCCTGTTTAGAAGTGAAGTACATTGAGGGGGTGAAGTACCTTGAAGGGGGTGTACATCCTTTGAAGCATATGTTCATTGCAGTTTTATTTCATATTCTTTATTCATGTTGGCTTCTTATGGCAGTGATACACAAAACTTAGCTATTCACTTTTTCTGGTCTCTGTTCATGCTCTGAACATCTCCAAGGTACCTCTTTGCTAGCAATCTGCAGCTGCTCTAGGAACTGGTCTAGAGCAGCCAGCAAAGTCTGGTTTCTTTTGACTACTGCTGACCAGACTGATGCTCACAGTAGAGGGCTCCTTAATGGGTGTGTTTTGCTGAAGAATGTAAATGCCAGAAAAACTGAATGACAAGTCATTTTGCTATTTGGTGCTTTTATTTCTTTAAGGTGCTAGTGAGTAATCCAACTGAGAAAGACAACATTAAAAAAAAAAAAGGCAGGTTTCCCCTAAATTTGTTGGAGGATTTATTTTGACAGGGAATGCATTACGTGTTACAAAAAACAGGCCAAAGTTCCTGTGAACCTGATAAAACGTTGTAAAATTAATGTGTTGTCTGACTAATATTAATTTCAATGCAGATATTTCCAGATCAACATTGGAGATTTTATTTTTGAATGTTGCTAAAGCCTTCAGTGTGTGTTGCTCAAAACAGTTAAAACTGTGTGAGCAGAGATTGCTTCCATAGTTGTGGATTTGCAGTGTAGTTACTGACAGTTGAATTGTACTGAAGCTAATAATTAAACCTCATAAGCTGGAGCCCTGAGGGCTTTTTCCTATGCTGTAGTTTAAAGATCTGTTTTAGAAAGTGAGTTCATTGTCTAACAGCAAATGGCAACTCCCATAAGGTAAAGCTGAGATGTCTACCCTTCAGTCTTGTTTCTTATGGCTGCATTAGAAATGGAAACATGCAGTGGAAATTTGCTCTTTAGTAGTCCCCAGCCATGTTGTGCTTGATTTACAATTTTTAGGGAAGTTAATAAGTATTTATGAGATAATACATTCATGAGAAATGCCAAGATGCTTTAAGTAGTCCATTAGCCAGAAAATCATCAAATTAGATCTGAAGGGCGAATCTCGTGTCATAGTAAACTGAATTAACAAAGCTGACACGCTGCTTTCCAATCTGGTGTGAGCAGGGTGGTCACACAGCCCTGTCACTGTGATCAGAGCTGGAGCAGGGCACTGGGGACGCAGAGGGATCGTGCTCTGTGTGCAGAGCCCCACGCTGATTTACCTGACGCCTTTCACTCCCCAGAGATCTGTTCTTGCACAGAGTGCTCCCTGTGCAGGTGGGAGAGCAGATTCCACAGTCACCATCTGTTAGGGAGATCTGAGGTTCAACCCCATGTTATCTTTTCCTTGAGAGGAATCTAATATTCCCATGCTTCTGGTTTTAGCAGTGCCATTACTATTTGTTGCTGTGTAGCTCATTTTTTGCGTTGCCCATGTTATGCTCAGAGGAGACAAATACAGTGGTTTTTTTTCTGTGAAGTATTTAATTTAGCAAAAAAAAGTATTCTGTGGATGTATCTTACTGCTGATTCTGAGTGTAACATTAAGAAATGAACACATTAAATATATAAGCCATCCAGCCATAACATCTTGCTTTTCCTGTCTGATTCTTTGCTTTCTATTTCTCCTGTTTCTTTTCCAATGTAAATTGCTTTAGTCCAAAAGTCAGGTAAGAAGGCATGGCATCGTGTTACATCTCTCTCATCTTTCTGCTGCTGCCATTGCTCATCTTCATTTTATTTAGCATTGGAAAGTGACATGCTTTTATTTTGGGGAGCAGGGGGGTTCAGCCCTAGAGAATATCCCTCTGTTATAACAAATATAACTTAAATTCTTTATGCCCTTTATCATGTAAAAGTCTGCTTAACATATGCCTACAGTGTGTAATTAAGATCCCAGTTCTGCTTCCAGCACAAGAAGGAAAGTGTGCTAAGGGATTAGAGAAATTCAATTAGCAACTACTAAATGCATGAAACACGTTGTAGAGTTCTGAGTGTGAAAAGTGTTGCTAGTTCAAAAGTGTAATATGTTGGTGGATGTTGCTTTGTATTAATTCACGTTTTTTACTACTTTATTTTTCGTCACGTAGCAAGCATGTCTAGGCCTGCAGCATGTTTTTAGCACATACCATAATGTACCTTCCAGGGTTAAATGTAAAACACTCCCACGTTGGTTTAATTGCAACACGTTAAGAGTGATCATACTTATTTCTGCATAGTTTAACATGCACAAAATAATTCCCAAACATCGGAATCTGTACTTAGTTGCCATTAAGCAAATTTATTTCTCCTTTCATTTCAAACTTATTACCCTTTCTTTTCTAACTGTAGGGATAACTACGGTGTTTGTAACAATGTCAGAAGTGGTTCAGCCACAAAGAGAGTGACATCACATAAAACTTGCTCTTAGTTAAACCTGCTTCAGCAACCTGAGCTCTGTGAGCAGGCACTGTGACCTACCCACAGCTCCCCTGGGACCTGCCCTGTGGGCCGCCTTCAGGATTAGGGCATGGAGATATTTATCAAAGTTCATCTAAATACTTGAATACACCTTTCTAGATTTATTCTAAAGCCACAACATTACTGCCAAAGCAGTAAGCATCTGCTGAGATTTTGCTTATGCATATTGTAGGGAAGGGAATATTTAACTATAGTCAAATCCTTTTTATTCCATTTTCCTCCTTGTATTTATTTCACAGATTATGTATATTTTGCCATTTTATGCTATCCCTGGAAGTTGCATGTATTAATTTTTTTGTTTTTATTTTCTGTTCACCTCATTGTCACCCGCACTTTCTATGATAAATGGTAAATACAACAGCCTCCGCTCCTTCAGTTCGGATAGGTCCTACACGCTGAACAGGAGCTCCTATGCCCGAGACAGCATGATGATTGAGGAGCTGCTGGTGCCAACAAAGGACCAGGTATGTGCTGTGTCTCTCCCACTGGGTAGCTGTGCTTTATATTTGCAGGGCATTGCGGTGCGGAGGCCTCAGCTGTGCTTCCAGAGGCTCTGGCTGTTCTCTTAGCTGGTGGAAAGGGGCAAGAAAGGAGCTGTCAACAATAGATGGTGGGGTTACCATTTCCTGGGTTTGATCCTGCAAGGGGCAGGTGGTGGGGTGCCAAACCAGAAGAGTCTTTAAGGGACAGTTATGTCTCTGGGTGTGGGGTTGGTGACTGGCTGAGGTCAGTGGGTGCTCCTGTGAGGCTCCTGTGTCTTTAGAGTGCTTTGATAAGCTGGGAGCAATGAGTTTTACACTAAGCAACCTTTGCACTGCACTGACTGGGAATTACTTTGCCTGCTCTGTCCACATGGAGAGGACTCCAACTGCTGTCCTTGTTTTTTCACTCCTGGGAAGAATTTGGCCTTGTAAAGATTAAGCTGTTATAGGCTCTTCAGTTTATATATCTTCCAAACACTTGTGCAATGGCTAATGCAACAAAAGCAGCATCTTTTGACCTGATGATAGCATGGGAAAGTCTTTCCAAAAGCTGGGGGTAATTGAGTACAGTATGCTTTGTTTGTGAGTTCCCCAGCATTTTCCTTGGTAGACTTGCTTCAGATTTCCAAATCTAACTGAATTACTCAAGAGTTTCTTGATACACAGAAGTCAAAGACCTGCTAGGAAGCTGGATAAAATTAATGTAAAAATTCGTACTTGGAAAGGACTGTGGAGTAGAACTGTTGTTTATGCCCTGGAAGAGCATGAGGTGGATTGTAATGAAACAGAACTTTTCTGCTGCTGTTTTCACAGAGCATTCCTGCACTGGGGGGTTATTGATCTCTGAGGATATTTTCATGGGGAAAAGGGTTAACAAAGTAGGACTTGTATATTTTAAACCTTGATTGTATTAGTCTGTAAAGTCTATTGTGGGATAAGCCATCCAGTTTTACTACAGCTTTTACACACAGTTCTGGTAGTATTATGAGAATGGCAGAAATTGGATTCTGTTTAGCAACAGAATGTTTATTATTAGATTGTTACTTTTAAGTGAAATGCTGTAAACCTCCAATAACCTTAATTTGCAACAGCCATCTAAGGAGAGTTTCCAAAGCTTGCATAGCAGTGATTTTGTGGTTTTGCTTGGTTTAAAGTCATAAAACAAAATCTGCAACTGCTGGCACTGGAAATCCTATGTCAGGGCTGAGCACCTGAAGCTGCTTTGATGACTTCTAATGCTTAGACTTCATTAAGCATTCTTGATATGATGTAACTTTCAGAGCAGAGGAAGATTCTTCAGTCTGAGAATATATTGCATTGTTTTATGATTCTGGCTATGTTTGTGATTCCCATTAAAGTAGATGGCATGGATTGAGCAGCTGGGGTGCACATAACAGGGCTTAAAACCAGCTCTAGGCTTAACAACTCTCAAAGGATGTGGTACTGGGGAAAAAATATCAGTCTTGTCTTGAGAGGTTGGTAAAGCCATTACTCTGTGCAAAACAAATATGAAAACAACAAACTATCTTCATGAGAAAGTTTTAGCTGGTTTCTCTTTCTGCCATGACTTCTCCAAACCTCCATGTCCTGACAAAAATATATCCATGCTCTGGAATTCCTGTGGTTTTCTGCCCAGCCCAGCCCTAGCTTTTGGCTGAAGCAGAAGTGCATTTGAGAGATGGAGAATATTCCTGCCCCTCTTTCTCATCCCTCTGTACATTAATGGGCTCCTAGATAATCTCTGCTATGGCAGTAGAAAGCAGGGGGAAAAAACCACCAATTTGTGTTCCACCAGTGGGATTCACAGGAACAAAGATCTTTGTGGTTTGAAACCAATATTCTAAAAGTCTGTCTGGGAACTGAGAGGAGTTAAGGGTATTTTGGGAGTCACACTACTTTGAAACAGTGATCCATTGCCTGTCTGTATATGCCATTTTCTCTCCTTTTGTACAGCTCAGACCTGTCTGGAGTTGATGACAGCAGCAAAGTGAATTATTGGGAATTAATTTTATTACAAACATCAGTATGTAAAAGAGTAGGGAACATTTGCCAACCTCTTGGTCTGGTTAAGATAGCAGATCCCATCACCTTTCCCCAGGATCCCTGGTAGACTTGGGAGACTGGAAAGAGTCAGATGAAGAAGATTTGAAACCATTCTTTACTGAACCTCACTGCCAGCATAACACATGGAATGTTAGAGAAGAGTTTCTAATAATTCCTTAGAAGTCATTACATTCTCTGTTGTTTGCATTTGGTGGTTTATTGCTGACCCTGTTCACAGGGAACTCTGAATCCAGGCCACACTGTACCTCATAACCTGGCTGGAGCAAAGTTAAAATTGCTGTGTTCTGGCGTGTTACCTTGGATGCAGCAACTCAGACTAAATCCAAATGACTTCTCCATGGAATAATTTACATCAACCTCTGAATTTAATCAGCCAAAGGCAGGATGACTCGGGCTGTCCATTAAATAGCAGCTTGCTGAATCACTTCAGTCTGGATAAATTCATCTGGGAGGAAGCATAAATTTTTCTGTTTGCTGAACTTTGATATTACACAGCCTGGATATTCAGTTATGCAACCAGCAGGATCCTTGCCAGCAGAACCCTCAGTATTTTTATACACACATTTGCATCTAAGGCTGCCACACCCTTTAGCAATGCATTTTTAATCTCTTTCAGTCCAGGGAGGGAACACTGAGATCTGACCAAACACAGAATGGATCCTGTGATTTAATGTCACTGACCATGTACTATCTTCTGGACTGCTTATATTGCAACTTACACAGGAAGATTTTTTTTGGGTTTTTTTTTTTTTTTTTTTTTTT